>OU015495.1:36243264-36308264 GCA_907164885.2 Dolomedes plantarius
TTTTACGTGATCAATGAAGCGAAGATTTCTGATTTTTTATTCGTAGATGGCCTAGTTAAATAAAGTAATTTTACTGATATCCCATCGGGGAAAGCTGTCTAAACCAGTATTTTGAACCAAATTTTCTTTCCATTTTCAAACTATCTGGTATTTTTATTAATGCAACTAACCATAATTGCTATATTTTTAGTTCCTCTGCAAATTAAACTGCATACGTAGGTTATTGAGATAATACATACTCTTGCGCGTATATTGTTTAACAGTTTTGTCTACCGTTGTTAAAAATTATATCTTTATTAAACGACATTCTATCAAAGAAGAGATAAGCTACATCTAAACGTTATTTATCATGACCATTCGGAATTATGAGTCCTCAAAGGTATTTCTATGCAGTAATGAGATAGAAAAGATAGTTTGTCTAAGGTTTGTGATCATACGTAGATATCAAATTAGAAGATATTTCTGAACTCAGAGTATGATAAATATTTTAGGATTTCAAGATATTTGCATGAGGCCAAATAATTCTGAATGGAGAGGGAGAATTAAGGATATTTTATGACGTTTTATTAATGGGTAAGAAACTTCGAAGATTAATAACGTTTTTAAAAGTTGTAATTGTTTTTCAAGTACAAAATATACAAGTTATAATTTTTTACTGAAGTGTCACTATGCATATATAGTCACTATGCTTATAGTGGAGACGTAATACCAATAATTTTTTTCATGTGTTCCTATACAAATGTTCTCACCTAAAAATATTAATATTAAAATGTTTATTGCAAAACTTTTCTAGAGTTATATTTATTCATGTGATTCCTTTATTGATTTTTTTTTCTGTTTTAGGTAAGGACAATTTTAACACAGTCTGAAAGGGATATTAAGGGCTATATTAGGTAAAGTAACTGATTATATGCATTTTGTGATTTGGTATGAGGAAAACTATCTCCATTTTATATGAGATAATTTTATATTTCTAGGTTATAGTCTTCAGTTTCTTCTTTTTATATTAAACTTGAAAAATATTTTTAATTGATTGATTTTTAACTTAAAAAATATGATTTTAAAATTATTTCCGTATTATATATATATTTTAAAATAAAGATGTCATTAACAAACATCTTTAGATCATCGGGTACAAAACCTTTTTGTATAAATTTTTTACCTTTCTGATTCATGGCACATAGACAGGTAAATACCTATTCTAAAATATTTCAGTTCAATATTAATTAAATATAATCGTAAAGTGGTTATTAAATTTCGAAATTAAAGCATATTTCGATACGAAGTTTATTGTGTAAAAGACAGAAATTTATGAGGAATAATAGAAATATATTAAAACAATGATTAAGAAGAAAACACAATTTAATTGTACCAGAATTTTTTTACGAGCAAACTCTTAATTTGACTAAAAGTTTATCATGGATATTTTTTGCTGAAGTATATAGAATTTTAGAAGGCAGAAGAGTTCATTCTTAAAAGTATTCAAATTAATACATTAATTCATTTTCATTATCTCACTCTTTTGTCAATTCGGAAACTAACAATTGTATAATAGAACAAATGCTACAAAAATATTGCATAAAAAATATTTCAGGTAGTCTCTTCGAACGAAACTACCGCGGGTTATTGGGTTATTAACGTAGGATTACTTATCGTTGCTTACCTCTTTTTTTTTTCCACGCATTTTGGTACTTTCCTGTTTAACTGTTTACTGCTACTGAGTTTGGCTCTCTGCCAAAATTATAACTCGCGACGCCGGACACTTTTTCTCTCTCCTGTAAGACCGTTATTGAGGAACGAAATCCTACGTTAAAAAGACATTTCAACAAGTTACAAGGAATGAAATGCAAGGTTTGCTTATTAACAGCTAAAATGAGAAATAAATGCTCATTATTTATAGATAGAAATATTTTCTTAACGTAGTAAAGTAATTTACTTTTAGAATAATAACATAGCTCCCCCTTTTTATAACACGTATTACTTCTTACACTAGAATAAATGAAATAACTCCAAGAAATGCATGTATTACTTGTTGGTCTCTATGGTTCCCATTTTAAGACGTTGTCCTATTTGCGCCGAGAAAAACAATATTGTCACCTGGTTATCCCGTGTAAAGAAAGGAAATGTTTGTTGAACTGGTAATTGAAAATTGCAGATAATCCTTGTGCTCAGAAGAACATTAATTCGTAACTGTCATAGTAAAAGGTTTTAAAGGTTATATCTGTAGAGAACAAGTAGTTCAAGCACGAAAAGTGTTTACTTTTCTCCAGGGTGAAAAATATGAGTACTTAGCTTATTCTAAGCTTAGGATCTGTTATTAGAGCAGCAAATCAACCGAAATCTCTGATTGTTTTATCATTTTTAATCGACCGAATCATTACGAAGTAATAATCAATAGGACTTTTATCAGATATTGTAATAACTGCGTTAATAGTTGTTATGGAGATATTTCATCTTTAATTTTGATCTCATTTTTATACATATAAATGAATGCTCTCTTTTACAATTCAACTATTAATGTCATAATTAGTAATACTGATTAAAATGATTGGTGTAACAATCCTATAGGATTGTTTTGTATCAACTTGACTTCAACTTTCAAAATATTATAAAGTGCAGGTATTCATTAAAGAATAATTGGGAAAAGAAATGCTAGCGGTGAACTTTATTTCATTCGTATTCTTGTTTACATTTTCTTAATATATATATAATATAAAATTTATTTATTTATTTATATACAAATAAATAAATAAGACATATACTAGAACAATTTTAAGAATTTAAGTTGAAAAATACCGTATCGCTTTTAAAAGTGCAATATTTTAATAAAATGAAGGGACAACATGTAATTACAACTTTGTGACGAAATCGACTCGGCTCTGGACAATCCATCAACCGTCGAAGAGAACTTCGAAGCCATATGCTTAAAACAATGAGAATGTAATCCGACTTTTCTCCCAGAGCTGTAGACGTAATAATCTTATTGTAAATCCAGTACCTATTATACTAAGAAATTTAAAAAACTTCTTTACGACTGAGTAGCAAAACAAATTTCCTTTAATGAGATCAAAAACTTTTTCTGTTTGTCTCAATTTTCAGAAGTATTTCCTCACAGTATTACAAATTTGATAATCTTTATGAGAATGACAAGAGAGCCGATTTCCGCAGTCAAATGTTAAAAAAAGTCAAACCCATTGTGTTTTTCAATTTCTCTGAAAACAGCTTTCTCCGAGTTTCTTCTGAAATTTCGAGTTTCATGACCACCTGAATGTTTGATCACGATGTTGAGACAATCTTATTCCGGGTGGCGCGCTTCTGCATCACGATTCTCATACGTACGTGACTGAAGTTACCAATCACACACGTTACGGATATGAGACGCACGTTCCCCTCCACCTATCTAAGGTATTTCCCATGTTGCACCCACTTTCGAACGGAACTTTGAGATGGCTTAGTACTACAATTGTTTGTTCTGAAATTCTAGGATGTCGTAGCGAAACTGGGCAATATTATGCAGAAAGACGACTCTGTTCGCGAAAGAGTATTACACATGTGCTTAAAGGGAATTTTTATACGCTCATAAACAGTTCCTTTTGAATAATGCAAAAGCTCTCGTTCGCTTTCGTCCTCTGATTATCTCTTCCTTAGGGCAGACCTCCCTCGTAATGGGTTGTCGTACACAAATCTAACTTTGTGATGAAGTTCCTTGGTATGAAGGATACGCGATGAAGTTTACAGAAACTTTTATTTTACCAACTCTAAATGCTTTTACCAGGTTCATGTTGAGAAGGGAGAAACTGAAACAGTCTGGGCAAAATATTTTCTAAAAATTGTATAATATAAAAATTTGCTCAGTACAAACAATAAATCTTACTCTTCAGGGGTTAGATATTTAATGAGAAATACAGCTTTCATGAAGAAAAATCTTGTGAAACAGGCGTATTTATGTGTTATACTGAGTTTGAGTAATGTTTTTTCTGTATTTCCACTCATAAATACACTAATAAATGTTGCTAAATAAGTAAGGGTAGTCTCAAAAAAATTTTCATTCTTTGCGGATATACCAACGTACTAGCTTCATTCCTGAAAGAGTAGCATGCCACTGGTGCCATAAAGGTACAAGTTATCTCACAGCAAATACAATTTTACTTCTGGATGCACCTGCAAATAGCCGAAACTCGAATGTAAAAAAGGCCGTAGAACAAGGACAATGAAAGACACCCAGGTTATACAGAGAAACTCATTGTAGCTGTCCAAGTAATATGTGGTCTAAATCTATTTCTGCGTACTGATTTTCCAACTTTTACAGTTAGCTTTATTGATTACAAGCAGTAATATGTAGTTGAGTTAGTTCTACCAAGTGCTGATACTTTTGTTCTACGAAATAGTTTATTTGCTTTCTGAATTTTCAATTTTACTTTCTGTTAATCTCATTTTTAAATAAAAGAACAAAAACGCCAACAACAATAACAACTACAACAAAACCATGAAGTGGTCTTTAACTTTTGCACCCGACATTAATGAAAAAAAAGAATATTCTGGAAACTCAAGAAAAAAATACTTAGTATGTTGCGATGCTTATGAAAACAGTTTTATTAAAGTTCAGAATAAATATAGACCTTACATCTAGGGGACGTGGATTCGAAACGAACACCGTATTTATTATCCTTATGTAAATTACGGAGGCTTTTCCCTTTATTTCTATTTCTTTGCCACTTTTCAGTTTTAAAAAAATGATCAAACTGTGGCACGTACCTTTCATGCAAATGATCCCATTTTGCCATGATCCCATTTTTTAAACATTATTTCAACTGTCTAGTACAGGTGTATTTTTTATTTCTGCCATTCCCTTCGCTGTTTCACTGACGTCTCGCTTGTCGTACGCCGGGAAACCCTTACCACGTGATGTCCGACCTATTTGGCGGTGCCTGGCATTCTTTCAAGATCCTCATCGTATTTTAGTGTTTTAAGTATCTTGTCAATTTTTCTTTTCCTCTCCAACACAGCAGAGAGAGCAAAAGAACAAGGCTGACCCCCACGCACTATAAATCAAAATCCTCTTAGGGGATTATCCTAAGAACAGAAATTGAATATTCACTTAACCTAAATAGTCTCTGTTCTTGTGTATTAATCTAATCAATTGATGCGTATCTTTTCGAGTGTGGAGTGAATTTTTAATAAAACTAAACGCGCTACTACAACCTTGCCTACAAGGGATATTCAGTGTCTTGCGATTGTGTTCTCCGCTCTTTTCCTCTTGATAACAAACGGTCTTTTGTTGACGTTCTTCGGTTGCTGGAAAATTGTTTTTGTTGCGCAAAATCAGCATTTAATACAAACATGTATTTAAATTAGCTACTGACATGTTTACGACACGCTATCCTCTAAAGAAATAACATTTGAGAATTTTTGTTTTTAAATTTGCTAATGAGTTTGATGAGTTTTTCAATTTGTTCTTTAAAGCAATATAATTCTGAATTTATTATAAGGTCATAGCTTAGGTACTGGGGAGCAATTTTCGGAAATTATCCAGACGGGGGAAAGTTACAATTATAAGTGATATCTTAATTTTTAAAAAATTACTAATTTATTTGGACATTCCATATGAAAACTTTGTTATGAATAAAAATCGTTTCGTAGATTTGAAGTATCAAAAAAGTAGTGGTCAGAACAAGGTCTTGGGAAAAAGTACATCGGACCAAAATTGTAAAACTTCTGAGATCTGTGGTAAATGACATGTTACCCGAATCTCCTTACATAGGAAGTTCCGGCTCTTGCCGTGAGTTACCAAATAAATTTAAAACTCAGGAAATAGTGTACTAACGAGAGCAGTACAAAATGCAATGCGCTGACTACGCGGAATAAAAGACAAGGGGATTTGAATTTACATATTTTCAAATAAATATCTCTGTAAGGACATTTGGGTAATATGCCCTTTTGTTTAACGTCATTGTGATGTTAAACTGATAAAAACAATTTAGTCGGTTTTTCATAACTAATAACTATGGGATAAATCCTTTAACATAAAAAATAGTACTTTCAATAAACTTCGTGAAATTTCATTTCGACAAAATGACGCTACCGAAAAACACAAGAATTCCGTAGAATGTATTTCAGTGGCTGTCGCGGGGAGTATAACTGTCCACAAACGCATTTGAATAATTTTTTTCAGAAACTATATTATACACATGTTAACAAATTGGAACCAATAGCTTCGCCAATCCCCAATAATGCTTAGGATGTATCCAAAACTTTATTGCGGGTTTAAAAGTTTAAGCGGGTATTATTTTCCCTTTAGGCTTTTTCCGCAAGCCCGTTATTGAGCTATACCGTCAACTGGGGCAACTTTGGCCTTTGCGGATAACTTTGGCCCAACATTGGTTGGGCCATTGGTTAACCTTTTTTCGATTGTTGGGCCAAAGTTACCCGCAAAGGCGATATTTGCGGTTAGCCCCAGTTGACGGTACTTCACTTATTGATTCATATAACAAATTTATAAATTACTAAATTCATTAGATGCTCACCTTATGCATTCCAAGTTCATATTATGTCCAGTAATAGATTACACAGAGCCCCTCTCAAAATCCAATACGACATGTAATATATTTTGAGTGGGAATGTTTAATTCGCGAGTCCCAGAAATCATGCAAGAGGCCAAGATAGTCGATTATAAATCTCTCCCTGAGAATTTGACCATTCCACAATAGGCTAATAATATATCTTATCTGTCCTACGCCTCCAAAATAAAAGTTACACTCTATTTATGATTGCATACAGCATGAAGTTCGCGACGTAACTCTAAAATATTGCATTTTACAACAGTAGCAGGCAGCTAGCACTGAATGTTAACTCTGTGATCCTCGCTATGTCCTGTTTTTCAAGTATATTTCCATTTTAAATCTAAGGGATCTCGTTGGGCGAGCTCCAGTTACTGCAATCAGTATTCACGTCCAACCAGTTAAGTATTCCGGTAACGCGTAACTCGTTTTGCTACCTGTACTTGTTATTCAAGTACATAGCTAAATAAAGTTAAAATATTCCTGTCTAGTTACATTATGAAGTCTAGTCCCGCTCAAGATTCTTAAAAACTGGGGCAGACTGACCCAGTACGGTCCGACGGAATATAAAAAAAGAAAGCGAAATAACCACGGAGAATCATTTTGAACGAAAACTCGGACATTGCCTTTCAATGCATAATTTGTGCATTTCCCATTTTTGATGACTTTTTAACAGTTTTGTTCAGCTAATTATTGGTCAATAATTTATATATTTTTTTTCCATGATGGTTAGTCTTCGGAAAGTGGACATCATTAGCATTAGTAGCAATGGCGGCTGCAGGGGGGGGGGGATACGCTGTGCTTTTTTTTTTGGGGGGGGGCAGTAGGGGCAATTGCCTCCTCCCAAAAAAAATCCCGGCGTATTTTTTTTTTCATAGCCTAAAATTATATAATCGTAGACCTAATACTAAATGAGTTCAAATTTAAAATGAGACGATGTTTATGTGTATATATATATATATATATATATATATATATATATATATACAGTCAAACCCCGTTATAACGAACTTCAAGGGACCAAAAGTTTTGTTCGCTATATCCGGTGGTTCGCTATATCCAAACCATTAAGAAAAATGTTAGAGTTTACAAAATGTATAACACATTAGTTGCTATGTTATATTCAATAATGATGTATTGAAAGAATGATAAAATCTATTAAAAATGATCATTAAGGAATTAAATTGACTAAAATCGATATCATTAAACTGCCACAATACGAATTAAGTTAACTAAAAGTGAAGACAAATGGAAATAATTTGATTTTATCTTTAATAGTTGTTCACTGTTTTGATACAGAAATAATCGGTAATCTTCTGCTGACGTGATGCCGATTTCGAAAACATTTTATGAATTTCTTTGTCCAATACATCAAATGACTCCAACACTCTTTCTCCTACTGTTTGTTTTGACAAAAACTTATTAACGACACTCATCGCTGCTGTAGCATCTGAGATGGTGGAGATTTCGTCATTTATATGCTCCTCTTCATCAGCATCAGAAGCAGAATCTTCGATTTTAGAATGATTCATTTTAATTTCTTCCACAATATCTTCATCAGTCAGATTTTCACATGTAGTGACTTCATCATCACAATTGCACGCCACAATCTGAGAATGATGAAATTTTGTGCTTCTCTGTCCACATTGCGATAGGTAAATCTTCATCATCTTTTTCTTCAACATTCTTTGCTTCTTCAACATTCGTTGCATCCTCAACATTCTTAAAAAGTTTAAAAATTAAAAAAAAATCAGTTGTCGACTGAAAAAAATGTTCGTTATAGCCGATTCTTAAGATTTCGGAGGTTCGCTATAAAAGGATAAATTAACATTAAATACAATAGGAAAACGGCTGGACCAACATTTTCGTTCGTTATATCCGGGAGTTCGTTATATACCAGGTTCGTTATAACGGGGTTCTACTGTATATATATATATATATATTATAACCCTAGGAGCCGACGTTGTCCCCCCCCCAAAAAAAAATAAAATAAAATAAATAAATAAACTCTGGACTGGAGCTGCCCCTGATTAGTAGAGCACTCAGCAGGGACGGAACGATCTATTTTAGCTCCTGAGACAAATTTTAAAAACGGCGCCTTTTCATATTTTTGGAACGACTCAATGTAGTGAAAGTATAACTATTAGAAATAGTCTACTTAATGGAATGACGGACATTTTGCGAAATATATGCATTAAATAAAATGAAAAATTATTTATTTAAAAAAAACTGAATTTAACAATAAAAAAAAATACTAAACTAAATAAATATGAATACAAGTCATGTAATAAAAATAATTATTAAATAATTCTTAGAGCAAACTTCTGGACTCATCTCTATCGTTTATTATCTAAGATACGGTAAAAGTTTCGTTTTTTTCCTGTCCCATTTGACGCCCATTCCAATTCAGCGCCTGAGGCGATCGCCTCGCCGCCTCACCTATGGGAGTATCTCTGGCATTCAGGTTTGTGTATGGACAAAACCTCCAAACCTCCAAAATCGGAATTATTTTTCAATGACAGGCATGGAAGAGTTCATGAATTGTGATCTTAAAATTATGAATATTTTAATGAATAAATGCTTGTTATCTAAACGTTAATAACCTGAAAAAAATCAGATTTTTTTTTTACAAATATGGATTAACTATCTGAAAATCCTCGCTTCGCTACGGAGTATATTCAAATTAAATACAACGGTCAATGTATGCAATTAATGCCAAAAAAATAAATATATATATTTATAATAAATGCGATGATCTATATATATAAAACAGTTATGTAACTGACTCACTCACTGACTGACATACAAAGCACAGACCAAACCGCTGGACCTAAAGGGCTGAAATTTTGCATGGAGATTCTTCTTATAGTGTAGGGGTGCACTAAGAGAGATTTTTGAAAAATTCTTAGATTTTTTTAAATTAAATTTTTAAGCTGTTTTAGTAACATTTTTTAAGTTTGCATTTAAAATAATAATTTGAGGGTTATAAAATTTATATCACGAGAAAGATCGTAAAAATTCATTTAAAGTGAAATCTTTTTCGAATCTTTACCTCTATTTTCTGATTTTTGGTGAATTTTTAAGGATTAATTTTTAGAATTAAATTTATTAAATGCTGATCACGTGATTTCGTTTTCTGGTACTTTAAATAAATTTATCGTCACGTGCATAAGAACTAAATAGACAAAAAATATTTTTTTTCTTGCTAATGCGGCAGACGATTGGACATTATTTTGTCTATAAAAATATCCCTTACGATTTTTTTATAAATATATATATTTTTTTCTACATCAATTATATATATTGATCGTCGTATTTATTATATATATATATATATAGGCATTAAATGCATACATTGACCGTTGTATTTAATTGGAATGTACTCCGTAGCAAAGTGCGTTTTTTCAGCTAGTCAATGTATATAATTGATGTAATATATATTATATATATATATATATATATATATATATATATATATATATATATATATATATATATATATATATATATATATATATATATATATATTTATTAAAAAATCGTAGGGGATATTTATTTTTTGGATAATATCCAATCGTCTGCTCCATTAGAAAGAAAAAAATATTTTTTTTGTCTATTTAGTTGTCATGCACGTGACGATAAGTTTATTTAAAGTACCAGAAGAAAAATCACGTGATCAGCATTTAATAAATTAAATTCTAAAAGTGAATCTTTAAAAATTCACCAAAAATCAGAAAATCGAGGTAAAGGTTCGAAAAAGATTTCATTTTAAAGTAATTTGTAGGATCTTTCTCGTGATATAAATTTTATAACCCTCAAATTATTATTTTAAATGCAAACTTAAAAAAGTTACAAAAACAGCTTAAAAATTTAATTTTAAAAAATCTAAGAAGAATTTTTCAAAAATCTTTCTTAGTGTACCCCTACACCATAAGAAGAATCGCCATGCAAAATTTCAGCCCTTTAGGTCCAGGTGTTTGGTCTGTGCGTTGTATGTCAGTGAGGCAGTTAGTCAGTCAGTCAGTTACGGAACTATTTTATATTAGACTAGCTGAAAACCCGCACTTCGCTACGGAGTACATTCAAATTAAATACAACGGTCAATGTATGCAACTGATGCCAAAAAAATAAATATATATATTTATAATAAATGCGACGATCAATGTATACAATTGATGTAAAAATAATATATTTATAAAAAAAATCGTAAGGGATATTTTTATAGACAAAATAATGTCCAATCGTCTGCAGCATTAGCAAGAAAAAAAATACTTTTTTGTCTATTTAGTTGTTATGCACGTGACGATAAATTTATTTAAAGTACCAGAAAAAGAAACCACGTGATCAGCATTTAATAAATTAAATTCTAAAAATTAATCTTTAAAAATTCACCAAAAATCAGAGAATAGAGGTAAAGATTCGTAAAGCATTATTGATCTCATTTTAAAGGAATTTTTATGATCTTTCTCGTGTTATAAATTTTATAACCCTCAAATTATTATTTTAAATGCAAACTTAAAAAAAGTTTACTAAAACAGCTTTAAAATGTAATTTTAAAAAATCTAAGAAGAATTTTTCAAAAATCTCTCTTAGTGCACCCCTACACTATAAGAAGAATCGCCATGCAAAATTTCAGCCCTTTAGGTCCAGCGGTTTGGTCTGTGCGTAGTATGTCAGCCAGTCCGTCAGTCAATGAGTGAGTCAGTTACGGAACTGTTTTATATATACAGATTATATGAATGACTATGAATGACTTTTATTAGGTTAAATAATGTACGTAATATTTGTTAATTTGCCAGTTTTTTTTAGTGAGTTGTAAAATAATTTTTCCCGGGGAGAAATGAATTTTCTTGATAACGTGTTTTATACTATTAAAAGTATTTTTTTTTACTCCTTTAAATATTTTTCAACTGTAGTTAATATGTATTCGACAAACTTGTTTTATATGGAAGTTTTTACCCAGACGGATGAGACACATCGTTAAATAACCAATCAAATGTGTATAACGTCAAGAGAAACTCGAAATATGGTGGAAAAAGGAAATATATAGCATATTTCGAATATTATTAAAGTTTCTCTATCGGATGAAACCCCAAAACTATATCATTAATTCGATACATTACTCAGAACCTTTACTTAAACATTTATTCCATTAAATCCCAATTGGGTTACGTCTCATGTATCTCATTCCAAATTGAGCTAAGTCAAAAATCTTCTGGAAAAAGGGTTGTCGAATTTCTATGCTGTAGTCCACTATTGGCACGAAAGCTTAGAGCACGCGAATTTGCCGGGAGGGTAGGCATTCCACGCATCATGTGACCCAGTTCAAAAGACGCCCGCAAAACGAAATATCCAATTTATCGGCGTTTTTCGCGGAAAAAAAAACGTGGGGAAGCAACACCCAAAGTAGAGGGAGAATGTTATGTAGGATAGAAGTCTGTGGTACTTCGGAATTAACCAGGATATTTCGGAGCGCATTTATTTTATTTTCGGCATGCATCTCAACACATACGAATCTATTGATAATATCCGATGTTTCTGACAAGTGACATTAGCTATTACTTCATTTCATTTCCGTGTTTCAGAGCGATAAATGGATTTCATAACTACTATTGGAAAAATACTATAAAGTGCAAGACTTTACAGTACTAAACAATAACGCGCTTTTCCAGCCTGTTAAGGGACCAGGTTTTGACCTTTGGACTAGCCAGGTGATGGCCAAATGGCTGTTCAGATCTTGTGGGTTCGAGTCCTACTGTTGGCAGGGATGTTTGTAGCCGTTCGGAATCGGCTTTAAACTCTGTCCCGGTCTAATTAGCCCTCGAGTAGCCAAAAGTTTTTTGTTTTAATTACACCCGCTATCGTCTTTTCAGACATAAGACGTCTTTCAGTCCAGAACAACAGGGAGGTGGCTCCAGAAAGGGAGAGAACTCCAAAGTCATCACAAGAGCGAACGTAAAGTAGAGAGGGGCAACTGAAAAGATGCTCCCCTGTCATGTGCATAGTATTGCAGAGTAGCAAAAAGTTGACCACAGCGCTCCAAACCAGACCAATTGACCCTTGGATTAGGATTTACCTTACCGTTTATTTCGCTTTAGCACCTCTTGGGAGATGTGGGTTCACAGACAATGTGGGATCTATCATACTGATGTTGGAGTTTATTATTATTATTTATTTACTCCATGCTGTTGATAGTCTCTCGGCCAACATTTTTTGACGTGAAGCCCAATAAAAATCTAAAAGAACCCAATAAAAAAAGGTGTTTATAATATATTTTAAAGTAGTGTTCTACGGTGCTTATAACGGCACCGTCAATCATTTTAGAGCAGTTGTTTAGTTACTCTCTAGCCATACTCCTTCCCTAGAGGTACTTCCTTAGAAAAAAAGATCTATAAGTTTAAGTTCAAACTTTACATAATTGACGGGTACAGACAAAGGAACTTGGAATATAATTGATTATAGGAATGATTTTCGATTTGGGATTTCAGCACCAACTTTTGTCGATATTTATCTGCATGAAAACAGGAAGAAAACAACAGCATAATGTTAATAATAAAAAAAAGGTGTTGCCTCTGTAAGAAACGTTGAACGCTTCTTTATAAATATACAAAAATTTATCAAGTGACCTCATAACGTATCTTTATGTATCACCGTTAAACGTTTAGTAGGCCACTGGCATATAAATTTAAAAACAAACTAGTGTTTCGGCACATTTTACAAGCGTCTGAAAAGAGTATTTTTTTAGATTGTTTTTCACTTGTTTCTGATTTCAAAAGCAAGTTCGTGTGCGTCAACTTATTTGCAAATGGTTTCGGGGTCAATAGATTGCGCGGGTGTGGTTGCCTTGGCGGACATCCGTGCATTTTGCTGGTTAAACGCAGCACAGATGAAAACAGAGGGGGCAACATGTTTAGCAGATGTGCTCACCTGCCGTGACATCATCGCAGCTGGTCATACTGCTGATGGATCACGCCTCATTGCGGGCGTCTGCTTTTCATACTGTACGGCAGAATAACAGGCAGACATAACGGGTGATTTTTGCATTCAATTTGCTCGCGTGTGGCCCATTGGGAACTTTTCTGAAAAGTGTTAGGCTTGTGAATGTATCCGGGAAAAAGGCTTTTAGTGGGAGTTCAACAGTGTCGAGAAAATGGGTTTTTAAATTTTACATCGTTTTGAAAATTGAACGGAAGTCAAATATATACATATATATATATATATATATATATATATATATATATATATATATATATATATATATATATATATATATATATATTTATTTATTTATTTATTTATTTACATACACAATTTGACGGTGTGCTGTTTTAAAGACGTTCCATATACAATATTACACTTTATTTGAGTGGAAAAAAAAAAGCATTTCGCTGTTAAACGGAAGTTTCAATTAAATCAGTGTTTAATTATTACTATTTTTTTGTATAGCCGCTTCTTATAAGATAGATTTTATGAAATTTTGTTTTGAGTGTGGCACTTGAGTATTACGAATTTTTGAAGCTGCATATTTATCCATTTTTTAAAGTACCGTTTATCTGCATTACATATTTTTTGTTTCTCATAGAAGACTTGCTATTCAAGCTTTCAGAGAAATTGAGATTCCACATGCTCTATATTTAGAGGTATTACTCAACAAGGTGTTAATTACTTTTGCAAGGGAAGCCTCTGAAAATATTATATCCAAACACTGCATGGGTAGTTTAGTCTTTTACTAACTTTTGCCTATACCAACGTTAAAGTCTGGTGACATGGACTCAGATCCCTGTTCAGGTATACGGTCACGACCAGGGAGGTTTTTGCGTTATAATGTACAACTTACACGTGACAGTAACAGCCACTGAAAGTTATATTTACATAGAGAAGGCAGGAGTTGCTGAGGTAAAAATTAAAATTCCCCTAGACCTTTTATTTACAGTAATCTAGTAAACTGGATTTTAAATGATTCAGAAACCTCAATTTAAATGTCCGGCTATGATTGATTTACTAAATATATTGAAATGCATGAAAATACTGACAGTCTTCCCTCGTATCCATTCCCACATCGAAATGAATAATCCTTTTCAATACAGAAAACAAACGACCTGCCATCACTTGACGTATCTAACCTCATCTAAATTCAGGGTAAAGTCGACCGAAGGAGTTTTGAATGAAAGATAAATGCAAAATAATAAGTTTTCTATTGTTTTCAATCAATTGTATTGAAAGAGAAAAAAAATTTTGTTTTTTCAGCAGATTTCTTATGGTATATGGGGAAGTTAACTTTCTTTGTCCTAAAGGTTATATTTAAGATTGCTGGTGTATACAGTCTTCCAAATGATGTAAAATACAGTTCCCCTCTCCCTTTAAACGTTCATTTCTCGTAAAAAGTTCTTTAGAATCCCATATACGAAAATTTTGCTGTTTTTATATGAATTAAAGACATTTTTTCCATTAAAATCTTTATATTCTCTGATAAATATACTGTTTTAGCAAAAGAATAAAATCCGGAGCGAAAACAAAAACACGTGAAAAGAAAGGAAAACCTATGTTTAAAGAAAATTCGGGAATTATATGCAAATATTTTAGACGTTTTCTTACACTTATAGAGAATTCGCTACTTCTACCCTACCTTGGGTGTATATAAATTGAAGTGGCACTCTAATGAATTAGAATCAAACACAGTTCTAAAGTAATAACAAAGTTTATTTAAACTTGACACATAAACTTGCTTTCAAAATAAATACTGCGTACTTCTGGTACGAGTTTTATAAACATTATTATTTTTTATTTTTTTTTGCAAGGAATGCAGTTCAATATACTCACTAGTATAAATACTCATGCAAGGAAAATACAATTGGAAATACTCACAAATTATTTGAAAGTCAACCAGCAATGCTGTTCCGTAAACTTTGGCCTCCGACCACAAAATAACCTTCTTCTAAGAAGAACTCGCGTAGGTTTGAAGCAACCTAGCTAAACGCCTCAAACGGCAATTCGCATAAGTCATCTATAATCAAACCAGACTCTCGACTCACTATTTCCTTCCGTCTCGATACTTCGTCCCTATAATCTAGCTGCTTGGTATTTATACCAACGGCCTATGCTAGAATTAACGGCATATGTATCTTAAGCGGCTTCTTTAAATTCATGCACTTAAAAGTTCGATTATTGTGAATCGAATCTAATGTGAACCTTACACACTGACGTTCGAATCACTATCAGACTGATCACATTTCATTTCGATGGAATAACACAAAACACATTATATATCCTTGAACCCAAAATAAACTCACCAAGACGTGTCATTTTGGTGGTTTCAGAAATTACTAGCTCCCAAAATTACACCTCTCGTCAAATGAAATCTTCACAAGATTCTGATGAATCATATCTCCAAGATTACTGAGGTCTGTTATTTTCTCGCTCTGGACATCACGCAATGTTTTGCTTCCCTATAATCAGAACAATAGTTTCTGCGAGCAGTTTCCCCCGCCCCGAGTCATAAAATGTATTTGGTCACATTAGAGGAAATCGAGAGATGCTTACTTATGCGGTAGCGACTGCATAAATTATTTTAAAATTTTCTTTAATAAATAGAGTTTGTAACATGGATATTTTTCCTCGTTAGTATATTGTCGAGCCAACTGTTCACCATAATAGCGCTGACACACTTCAGTATACAGAATCTTCTCTTTTTATTTGCTAAGATCCCGGCAAGAATGTTCTCCCGCGGGTTACTCGATGGAATTTTTTTGGAAAACCTGCAGGGTAGCCAGACGATCGTGGAAAAACAATTTCTTTGAAAAGAAAACACTTAAGAGAAATACGTAACATTGTTTTCCTAATATTCAGAGGATTAGGTAATAAGACACGCAAATCTTATTTTATATTTCTCTTTTTTTTTCAGTAACCTAAGCTGCAAAGATTTTTCTTCGGTTTTTCCAAGATTACCTCGCATACGTCTCTTAATATCCGAAGGCAATAACATAATTTTCTACCTGGTAAAAAAGAAATCCAATGTAAAATTTGCAAAAGATCCATCATCCTGCAACGAAATAAGGACACGTAATATTTGCAGTAAACACGCAGATTTCAGACTATCCATGACGGTTTTTGTCCGTATAAAAATAAAACTATTAGTAATTCAATGCATGAATGTCCAAATAGTACCAAAACATTTTAAAAAACTGAAAGTCAGTTTTTTTAAATATGGACTTTAATTTTTTTTTCTGTATAAAATAATTATACCTGTACTAGCGTTGTTATTTCGTTGTTTCCTTTTGGTTCACTTGCTAACAGGGTTATTTTATATATACAGTGGAATCTCGATCTATCGTTTTTCAAGGGACCGACTGAACTGAATGATATATGCGGGAAAACGATAGATGTGGAACATAACAAAGCAATATGAGCATCGGGACTGCGTGAAATAAACCACACATACGGGAAAACGATGATTCGGAGAACGATCGATCGATATTCCACTGTATATATATATATATATATAATGTGTGGCTTGGTACAAGAAGTGCCTAGGTCAATTTTTTTTCAAAAATGAATTCGTTTGCTTATGTCACATTAAAAAAAATATTATTTTCAATGTAAGAAGTACCCAAGTTTGTCCGATGGTTTAAAAGTGTTTTCTAAACCATTGAACAGACTTGCGTATTCTTACATTGAAAATAATATTTTATTAAAGCAACATAAGCAAAGTCATTTTTGAAAAAAATTGACTTAGTCACTTCTTGTACTAAGCCCCATTATATATAGATATATATATATATATATAAATATATATATATATATATATATATATATATATATATATATATATATATATATATATATATATATATATATATATATATATATAATTTACAATTATTGATTTTTAATATGTAGAATATTAAAATATACATCAATCAAAACCTTTCATAAACATTATTTTATTGATTATTTAAAAATTATTAATACATTTTATGCCTTCTATATTTGATATCGATTGCGTCCTTCTAGCTTATGTGAAATTTGTTGTACTGCTGTAGAAAGCGTTGGATATTTTCCAAAAATATGAACGTGTCACTTGTGGCAATATGCCGCCAAAAAACGAGCGCTGGGGTTCTTTTTCGGCTTGTTCCATTCGTAACCTTAATTCCCCTTACCTGTCTCTAAAGGGGCTCCTTGAAAGGGCCCCATTTTATTCAAAAACCCTCCCCAGTAGGGTGACCCCGTAAGTTCGGAAGTAGCGTTTCTGGGAGCGACAAAAGTTATTTTTTTCGCAATTTTTTCTAATAATATCGGGGTGCACGGAATGATCTTTTACACGCACGCACGTTCGCTGTTGTGATGATCGTTATCGTCCATATGTTGGGGTAGGGCAGTGCCATATGTCGTATGCTGAGCTGCATTTACACCTCCGAAACACGAGTTTTTGCACCTAAATTTGGAATTATTTCTGCATCCTTCTAAATTATTTTTTCGTATTTTCAGAGATCCTTGTGGTGTATGATAATATAGAAGTTGAGACACATTTTGATTTTCAAGCTAAAATTATTTTCATACATGAATTTACTTTAAAAATTTCAACTTCATTTTAATTGAAATGACTATATACATTCAACTTTACAAAGTCAGGAAAACAGAACTTAATTTAATTTGTTCTTCTTGTCGTATTTTTGGTTATTCATGAGGGTGGCATATTGTAAAATCTAAATGATGACAAAAATAGGGTTTCTATTTTCGAAGACAAAATGTTTTTTACAATGTAACTGTAAAGCTTTGCATTTGTATTGTTCCAATAGTTCCTTTGTTCGGCTTACAATAGCACAGTTAAAACTAATCATAAGTTTGAATATATAGATATATTGAGACCAAATTTGAATAAATTGTACTATTCATTTATGTATAAGAATATTATAAACTATAAAGAGATTGTTACGTAGACTATACTTTGGATGATAACGAAATTTAACGAACAAAAATGCAGGACTGACTTTAATAGTTACTAAATGTAACTACCATTTTTTCTGCTCATGTTTATTCAATAATATATATGTAAAACAGTTCGGTGACTGACTGAATGATAGATAACGCACAGACTAAACTGCTGGACCTAAAGGGCTGAAATTTTGCATGGCGATTCTTCTTATAGTGTAGGGGTGCACTAAGAAAGATTTTCAAAAGTTCTTAAATTTTTTTAAATTCAATTTTTAAGCTGTTTTTGTAACTTTTTTTAAGTTCGCTTTTAAAATAATAATCTGAGGGTTATAAAATTTATAGATCACGAGAAAGATGAAAAAAATTCCATTAAAATGAAATCTTTTTCGAATCTTTACCTCCATTTTCTGATCTTTGGTGAATTTTTAACGATTCATTTTTAGAATTTAATTTATTAAATGCCGATCACGTGGTTTCTTTTCTTTTTGTGATACTTTAAATTAATTTTTGCGTCACGTGCATAACAAGGAATTTAAGTGACAAAAAATATTAAAATACAGTAAAAGATAAAATTTAACCACTAGATTAATTGAGATGGAAGTTTTTAAAGAATTTAATTCAAATTAGTATGTTTTATGGATATTAAACATACAAATTAATTGCATACAGTAACCGTTGTATTAATTTGAATATTTTCTTTATATTCTTTACATTACTTTCTCTATAAAAATATCCGTTACGACTTTTTTATAAATATATTTTGGTTTTTTGGCATTAATTGCATACATTGACCGTTATATTTAATTTTTATGTACTCCGTAGCGAAGCACTGGTATTCAGCTAGTTATAAATAACAATTCTGCATTCGATTGACATATATTAGTGGAAATATAGATCTACCTATACTTAATAAATTTTTATTCTCCCTCGGCTAAAAAGATACACTTTCTTTTAATTCCTTCGCCCATATAGCATTATGGAAAGTTTTCTGAAAAGCATAAACTTAATGACGTTCGACTAAATGGGGTTGAATAAATGTCTGGCTCTCACACTAGTTATTCGAAGGTAAAAATAATCAGTACGACGACTATGAAATAAGGTATCTGCGGTAGGTTGTTGATAACGAGCAATATTATAGAGTGCTTTAAAATCGTGATATAATTTTGCCTTTACCTTATCTCATATCAAATAAGCTAATATTTTGATAGCTGTTTTAAATATGAACTGGATATGCAGTTTTGACTAGAGAAGAAAGTTTTTGCTTGTTTCGGATTTGTTGATACTGGGGGGGGGGAGGGGGGGGACAGATTGTAATTTGGGGTCATCAGTACAATATTCGCAGCTTTTAAATTGTAGCGGTAACGATAACGCGGTATAATATAAATTTGAACTGAAAAAGAAAAGTAGGTGAGCCAATGGATCTTTTATTTAAAAATATAAGTAACGTGTTCTACATAGCTTAAAATGCTGTGTTATAGTGAACTAACTATACTAAATTTATGTCTTGTAACAGGGGTGGAGCAATTTGTTCACTGCTGATATGGAATTTTATGCTCCGAAAGATTTATGCGACCAACCAAAAAAATTTAAATTGTTATTTTTATTTAAGTATAAACTTAATTAAGTTTTATACTTAAAACTCAAACATTAAATTTACAGAACAAATCACTCTCCACTACATACTTATTTTGGTATAAATATATATATATATATATATATATATATATATATATATATATATATATATATATATATATATATATATATATATATATATATATATATATATGTATATTGATTGCAAAGTAAAATTTCAACCCAGTGTGTAGAGAAAATGACTTCCAACCCAACCGTGTGCACCACTTTCACCCACACATGTGCACCACATTGATTGTAAAGTAAAATGCTATATGGGCGTAACAATTACAAGGAAGTGTACCTTTTTAGATTTTTTGGAGTTTTAGCTGAGGGAGAATTAAAATTTATTAAGTATAGGTAGATCTAAATTTGCCATTAATATATGCCAAGCGATAAGCAGAATGCGGAATTGTTATTTATAATTATTATGCTTTTAAAGTTATAATTTTCATTTTCTTCATAATTTAATCATGTTTTAGTTTCGACCATAAAATTTCGAATATCCAATTTTTCCAATAGCTGTTTGAAAAATTCTATCAACTTTACCTCGAGTTAGAGTTATCTGTTGTACATTTCTTCGTTCTGAATTCTGTGTTTAAATTGTTCAGCTGCATGAAAATAGCCAAAATAAATTCCAAAAATTTTTAATCGAAAGAGAAAAGTTAAGATTTTGATATATACGGAGATAAGAACTTAAATTGAAAAAAAAATTATTTTTAGTAAGTGTACAATGCCGAAATACCTTGCGTGATTAATCTTTTGAATCTTCCTGTTCTATATTATATTAATTATTATGTGAAAAACGTAACGCGAATCGTGGACTTGAGTTTTCAGAATATTATATGCACCGCAGCGTGACCTAGCTACTAAGTACACAGGACACAGTGCTTAGAATGAAGACAACTGGATCTGCCATGAAAATAGCAGGGGAAAAATTATGTATAAGACCTCTCCCACATATAGAATGTCGAAATGAAATTAAATAAAGATAAAGAAAAATCCGTGTTTTTTTTAATTTTAAACAATCGAAAATTTTCGCAGACAAAAAATAGTAATATTTCAATTTTTTTCATATTTTTCTCTTCCTTCAAAATATTTTGACCTATTTCAGGAAAAAGGGCGTTTGCTTTTTATTCGTATCTCTCTTTCTGTACAATTTTATGACTCGTGTGTCTGCGCTCATTTACGAAATTTGTTCTAGATTTTCTCCTTGTGTAACAGAAAGCAAAAATTTGTTCTGTACCGGCGGACTGTTTTCTGTGACATTCATACTGTATCCAAATTAAACTTTCCGAAACTATTGGAACATTGAAATGCATTATATATGAAAAGATTTGCCCCCAGATATATTATAAATTCGTTTTACATGTTTTTTTGCGAGTACAACATGTTTGTTATTTATACGTGAGATAGAGAACTTACGAATAGGTCATCAAACAGAGGGGTAAAATCTGTCCATTTAGACTTATTGTAATTTTAAAAAAATTCTGCTTGTGTCATTGCGGTCGTGACACAGTGAAAGAAAATGACTGGATACCTAAGAGGAATGAACCGTTTTAGCGAAAGCAACATGTATTCTCTTCGTAGTAAAGTTTCAGTATACAACCTATCACCCTGCGTGAAGGAAATCTCATGCTATAAACCACGATCAAGAAACGATCAAACGTTGTTCACCTACAGATCAGTATGGGAGATACTAAATTTAACAAGAAGGAAAACCGGGAGTGGAAGTGGTTTTTGCTTGTCACTGACTAATCCCAAATCACATCCGAGAAAGGAACAAAAGCCTCTACCCTCCTCCCCCGAGCACACGCAACAAGTTGTTCTTTTTTCTTCGCGGTATAAACAAGACGTTTCGGGATATCCCCTTTTTTTCGACAGATTCCATATTTCAAGTGCCAGACAATGGGGCCTGGGAGCATTAAGATAAACTTTCATTGTTTCGTCTAATAACTCCAGAGGTTTACCAGTGCGGACCTAGATCTAACGACTCGATGCAGGGAAAAGTGGTGCACATGTTAGGGAAGACATTTTCTTTACACAGAGTTGAAATTTTTCTTCTCTGTTTTTCCTTGATGACTGGATATTTTAAATATAATCTGGGTGCTGTCATGTTTCTGTAAAGCCCCTGATGCAGTATTCTGCACTGGTTATCCCCGTTTATTTTCAGAATGTTAGCTAAATTGCATTCCAAGTTTTTAGATGCTTCCCAACACATATTGTACGCACATACAGTTGTAGATTATAGTGAATTTGTCTAACCTTGCATTTTTTCCCGACAATGCTGAATTCTTTTCCTTTTTAATATTTGTTGTACCCCTCCAAACGATAATCATTGTTCTTTCCAACGGTAGGCCACAACCGTAACTTCCATTTGCTGGGACCGTGAACAGACCACAGTTTGTAATTGCTTTGCCAGAATTCTGTGTACTGAACTATCCTAACGACGTGGAAAACTCTCCTTTTTTCAAATTCTATTCTTTACAAGTATTTAGGACTCTCTAGACGTTATGTTGCTGAAGTGTTAATGTACTTATTTGTAATATACAAAATGTACTATAATAATGAAATAGGGAAAAATTTTCAGAATATATATATCTGGAAAAGTACGAAAATATTGCAGATTTGATATTGAAACAATAAGAAGTTCATATTTGCATGGTATGTTGCAGATAGCAACATAAATTTTAAAAAAAAGTATATATGTACGTTTGCGTGTATGTATATATATATATATATATATATATATATATATATATATATATATTGTGTGTTTGTGTGTGTATCCCTGTTTCAAATCCTAAAACCAGTTATTTTCAATACAATTTTTTTTTTAAATTTGCAACTATTATATAATGATAAATAGGTTAAAACTAACCAGCTGCAGCAACATCCAGTTTACACCACTATTACTGTGAAGGCCTGACTTGCATGTCTACTTTTAAAGAAACACTTTTACCTCAAAGATGCAATCCGACAATCGGGGGATGTGTCATTAACTGCAGTCTAATTGGCCAGTATCACCGTTGTGTAATACTGTTAGTGGGAACAATAGGCGCTCGTTAAAGGGTGTATGTTCATCTCGTTCGATTGCGAAACCAATGCCGCGTATTGACCCACAATCGCTTCCGATAGGAAATCTCGGTAATTGGTATAATTTCTTGCTTTGTGAATGGGCCGAGATTTATGTCCTGCGCCCGAAATCGCTGGTTGTTAGTGCTTGTTTTCGTTTCAATTTTACTTGAGGACTGTGCAAAATATGCTACCCCTATTGTTATTGGAGATAAAGCGCTCGGAATCGGAATCAGAAAGGAAAATTTACTAAGTGGTTTACACTGCATTTTTAATTTGTTTCTTTTTCTCCTTGCTGATAAACAATGCACTCTTTCCACGGAAAGACTTGAGCCCGGGACTTCCTTAATATTATTGCAGTTTTCTCTCACTAAAAATTCGGCCACTTAACTTTATCCTACATTTTTCTAATGGATCCGTGTCCAAAGGAATACGAACAGATTAAATTAGGGTGTAGGTAGTTTCGGACTCAGAGTCTTCTATGATGATAAATGGAAAATTTTATGGATTGACATTTGTTGAAAGAAAGAAAAGTTAGCTGCGAGATTTAAGCACAATGCTTTTGTATAACAGCGAGAACTTAGGTCTAAACAAGTGAAGAGAGAGTCATTTAAAACGACACTTCCTCGTATTGCTGGTTCACTTACTACAATGTTGGGACTATGGTGTTGGACTATGAGATACAGAAATAAATGCTAAAATGAAATAAAATTACCTAATTTATGCATTTTATTGTATTTTTAGGGCTTTAAAACATATTCAAAGATCGAAAGCAGAGATAAAATTTTTGCCAGAATGTTTCAATTTGCCTAAACCACTACGTTACAGATATTCCTATTGACTGTACAAGGATAACTGTAAGTTAAAGTACAGTAAACCCAGTCTCAACAGTTATCAACGAGTATTTTAGCAATTTGAAAATTATTCCTCTTTCTCAATCTGTGGCACTGTCCCTTATCACTAGTTATATCCGTGTTGTTTCTGAAAGCACCCTCGATGAATTTGTTCAACAAGTGGTCATTGTTCCGAGCGTTTGGGTCAGGCGCGGGCGATAATTCCAATACTCTCTGGCGAAAACCTTTGCTTTTTTTTTCAGTTCCCTGCAACGACAAATCTCTGATTCGGGGATAATACCGAACTGAATTAGGAAGATTAGGTCCTTCAGGAGGAAGTTAATTGATGGCATTACGCTTGTCGCAAGCTTCGCTTGACTGCCAGAGTCCTAGAAGAGGGACATTGCTCTCGTTGCTGGCAAAATACACATACATATCACGGTGGCAGATGAAATCTCGTGTGATGTCACCGATAGATTACCTGGACATTGACAAATTTTCTAATATATGCGCAATGGTAAATACATGTGCCTCGCGAGATACGTTGAAGCCATGAAATCTTGCATGGGCTACATTCGGAAGAAGTTCAGGACAAATTATATACTATTGCTGAGCTGTTTAAACCACAGCATCATAACCAATGCAACTGTTGTCAAGCCACATTGGAAAAATGCATCGACAGGTCTCAATAAAGTTGTTCATTTGATGTATATAGATTAGATGGATCTAACTTCTGAGGTAACCTAGTCGCAAAGATATTCTTTGACACGTACGAGATAATCCATTATTTTATGTGAATGAGTAATGAATCATAATTTGATGCACAAATGAAACAATAACTGATTTAAATGAAGAATTTAAATCTATCAATATCATGACAAGGTAAATAAAATTCATAATTCCTAAATTCTTTAGTTCCTAAATTCTTTATAATTTAATAACTAGTGAAGAGATACTACTAAGTAGGGATTCCGTACTTGACTTGAAAATCTGAGAATTTTGTGTTTTAGATGTCAAAGAGAGATAGAAATTTGACAGGCCTTGGTGCGTTATCGATAAAGGGATCCTGTTATACAATCTTCATCCTTGAACGATATTATAAGCTTGTTATAAGAGAGATAACACTGATCGTCCAAGGTAGCGCATTTATAAAGCTTTATTTTCTTTGTCCTTGGACTGGTGCCACGGTTCGGAGAAGGAATTCCCCGACAAATTCGCTCCGTTTAATGATCTATTTCCAAAAAGTGCTTTAACCCTTACAGATGTTTTTCCTTCGGAATATCGATCCTTTAATTTTTATAACCAGAGAACAATGATCTGTACAACAAACTACCTTGAACCAAACAACGAATTCATCGCATTGAAAATATCGTCAAATTACAGCAAGAGAAAATGGGTCAAAGATGACGGACGCCCAGCGCTTCCACAGCTATTTTGCTGTTTCTCCAGAATTCGGGAAAATGACCAGTGTGTTCGGCAAAATAAAGGAAGCAAGGAGCCTGCCGTGTTGGGCTATTTTTATTGGAAAGGCAAATGACCCCAGTAGATTTTGCAGGCCATGCGTGCACTGCCCATGGTTACGCTTCGGGTTGCTAGGCAACGATCGGTTGCTTGCATTTCTCAGGTGAATACATAGTATGAACTGGAGAGGCCCTAAATATACAGACTGACCTAGCTCACGCTACATTTCTGACAGGATATTACCCTTATTTGCAAAGTATATTTACCATTGCCACTTAAATGTAACTAGCGGGTTCGGACATCAAACTTTAATTTGGAAGAACGCAGTAGTACATTTTGCCCTTTGTCTACTTAAAGCAAATTGTGAAGTAAATTGCTCTTGATTGAACATAAAGATTCCATCTCCTGTCACAGTTACGCTTAGTCCTGTTTGGGTAAAATAATAGCTTGACCTACTGATCCTTTTAAGCGAATGAAAAAATATGGCATCATATAAAATAAAACAAATGCAAGTACGTGCTCGGAAAATTAGAGAGTTTGGGGGGAATTTCCAACTAGAAATCTCACTACGCCCTATTGCCATAATTTGAAGGAAATTTAGTTCGCTTTGTGGCAAAACTAAGAAGTGACATCGTATCATTAAAGAGCTATAATGTGGTGCTTTAGATTTATTCGTAATTTTAAAAAATCGGGAAATGCAATCCCCCCCCCTCCAAAATAGTGACTCAGATCATCAATAAATTATTACATAGTTTGAAAAAAATTTCTAACACGCATATACACAAATGTGTATATATATATATGTGTATATGTATATATATATATATATATATATATATATATATATATATATATACACACTAGCATTATTGCCCGGCGTTGCCCAGGTAGATATATAGATATAAAATTTTTCATGCATTCCATCAAAAAAAAATAAATAAATACTGGGCTGCACCCCCCGCTTTTCATGTTCATTTGGCCAGACAGAATGCGCTTAGCGCGTTTCTACTGAAATGATATACCCAGTATTTTTTTGATGGAAAGCATGAAAAATTTTATATCTATATATCTACCCGGACAATCATTCTTTAAAAATAATTTCATTAATTTTCTTATGCCTTAATATAACTAATAGACTAATAGTTCGGAATGAAAGTTATGTGTCGTTATGTTTCTCTGTTTAAAGAGCTTTTCCTCCCACTGCTTAAAAAACCCCAAAACTCTAAAAGATTTATCTTATATGATTTCACGGAATAAGTAATTCAAATACATATCGTATGTTAACTCTGTTTCGCGAACTTAGGGGAAAAAACCTGTAGAACTCTTAAACTTCTTCCCATTTTATGATCCTCAAACAATTAATATATTTAGATCAACAGAAGGCTTCCAAAAACTGGCCATGAGACAAACTTAATTTTTCGTTTTTTTTCTTCCTTTTTTTTTCCAAATTTTTTTTCCAAATTTTCCAAAGTTCTATTAGTTTGAACGCCATTGTCTAAAATTGTCAAAAGCAGCGGTTCTCAACCTTTTTACACTCACGACTCCACTAAACGTAAGAAAAATAAAATAAACACTTCGCCCTCCTCTCCTGTCACCCCCAGACCAACTCTCAACCCACCCCCAGATCACCCCTCAGAACAAACCTCTTTTCCCCTGCGTATAGAATTTGACTGGTTGTGGTGAACGGGCTGTATCCACATTTAAGAGGTGTGCTTAGGGGCACAAAAATCATTAAAAAATTAATTTAAAAAAGCTAATTGAGCCCCAAATTTTGTTTTTCCTGATTTAATTTTGTCGGGTTCTAAACATTAACTGTGCCGAATTTGGTCCCGGTGGGTGAAACAGTCTATGATTCTATAGCGGACAAACAAATAGACAAGCTATTATATATATATATATATATATATATATATATATATATATATATATGGTGTACGATACAAAGGGCTTAAGTCAAAAACAGTGAAACAGCCAAGTTTTTGGCTTTTTATACCAATTGCAGAACAATAATTTCAACTTGAGTCTTTTGTACATAGAAATGTACTTTTGTATACAAATGTGATAGACTTAAACCTTTTATACAAGTCAAAAGATTTTTTTTTATCAATACTAACAAATATCTAAAAATCACATTTTTTGACTTAAGCCCTTTATACCGGGCACCATATATATATATATATATATATATCTATATAATTTTCATTACTTTATTCACTTTATCACTTACTTGATAGTAAGATGCACAAATCACATATTTTATTTTCTTAAAATACATGCAACTCGCAAGGAAATTTTTTTATATCCCAACTAGGTACATTAACTACTAGTAATTAAACTTCTTTAAAAGCCGCAATTTTAACATTGATTTGAAGATATGTTTTAAGAGTGGTTTAAAGTAGATAAACGTATCTCTCTCTATTAAAAAATGCGATGGCAAAAAAATTGCCTGATAGTTACGTAACCTTTCCCAAGGGCAGTAAAATTGTTAAATAATGACATGAAAGTAACGTAATGAACTCTTTTCATTTAATAAGTAGATTTTAGTTTTACTAGAGCACAGTACAAGAGTTTGAAATTTGCCCTTTAAAACCTTCAGTAATTATTTTTGAAACAAGATTCATTCTGTGTTATAAAAAAAACGAATCATGTCAGAGATTTCGCAAATTTTCGTTTCTTAAAAAGATCTGAATGGCGATAACATTTAAAAGAACAACTAAACTGCGTTTCGAAACAATTCAAGACGTAAGACTTGATCCAGAATTCATTACTCTGACAATCTCAAACGTCAGAGAATGTCAGAAGGAAGTGAGGTGGAACAGACTTTAATTAAAACCTCTAATCTCCGTCGTGTATAAATTTTGCTTCCTTCTTTCGAGAACGAGAACATTTTATGACATTTCTGGTTTACTCCGAATTACACTTGTATGATGCATGTTCTCCGCTTATCGATGAATGGTTTGAGTAATTCATTGTTCTCGTAAATGGGCAAACCATATATAAATAACCCTCTAGGATGTATTCAATGGAAATTAACTAAATTTAGCCTGTTCGATGTACGTTATATTAATCAGTACGTTAAAAACATTAATATTTATGTTTTCTTATATTTTGGGATCTTTTGTGTGGAGCGTGTTAAAAGATCTATGTTCATATTTGAACTCGTTTCCACATATTAAATACTAATATATAGAATTAGAATCAGAGTTTAATAACAGATTAATAGTAGCTTTGTAACTACTGTGATAAATAAATGTATCGGTAGTCAATCATTCCATAAGCCTGAGATTTATGAAAAGTATAGAAAAATAGCTCCTGAAATGGTTTGCCTTCTCTATTAGAGTATCTGCAAAAATTATTATTTTTTTAAACAACCGGTAGAAAAACTGTTTAATATCTATAACATGACAACGTTTCCTTAATAAGAGAAGTTCAACATCGCAAATATTTATGCGAATCGGTCATTTTGAAAAGGAGTCATCTCCATTTTTTAAAATTTTTCATGAGAAGCGAAAAAAAAAAGTAACTGAACTTCATGCATTATTAGTTAGACTAAATTTAGTATTTATTATGTCCATAAGGCATCAATCCTGATGCAGAAATATAATTACCCCCCCCCCCCCGAAGTTAAAAAAATATTTGTTAATATTTTATTTTTTATTTTTTTTTGGGGGGGGGGAGGGCAGAAAAGTTGGAGAAAAGTGGAGATGACTCCTTTTCAAAATCACCGATTCATGTATAATATATACAGAAAAAAATGAGAATCTTACAATAAGACTGATGAGGAATACATGTAAAGGAAAAAATAGTCTAACTTGGAAAAGCTTTTTGAAGCTAGTTCTAAGAAGTAATCCTAGCTTTCAATTCTTCAATTTTTAAATTTCTATTTTTCTACTGCTAGAGAGTAAGGAAAATTGAGCGAGAGGTTTTTTTTTTATAAAAAGGAACCACATATTACTGTAAAAATAGCACTAAGGTTCTTTTGTAGCTATTTCCTTGGCAAATATAGTTATTATGAGCTGTCTAGTTTTATAATATAGAAACGATAGCAATGATAGCGTAAAGTTTCGCTTTACTGAAATTTTCTCGTTATCGACCAACAGTTCTACAATTAAGGAAGTGCTATCGCAAAATGTTTATTTCCTTTCTATTCACTAAATTTTGTGTTAAAGCATTAGAGATCTAAAATCGTGTTTTTATCCTAAAATCATGTTGCCTAGAATGTTAAAACGAGCACGAAGGCAACTGAATCAGGGAGGGGAGTTTTCTTTGGTTTAAAGGTAAAAATCTTTGTAGAGAACAGTCAATATTTCTTTCCCTTTAAGTGCAACCCAAATATGAAAGTGTTTATATTCATTACCATAATCCTCAAGGGAAGGTAAGAAAATACTTTCAATGTGACTAAGAACTAAAAGAAAATCGTATGCTATCAAAATACTGGGTAAATAGATGGCGACAGAGATTATTGTTTTATATACTGAAATATTGTTTTTATCATAACGAAAAATATTTCTTTAAGGATCACCAGACCATTCTTGGAATTATTTCAATAGAGGATTAAGCCGGTAAAACGGTATACACCAATCTATAAATGATAAATTGCCAGGATGAGGAAAGTTTAAATCAAAAACCTCCTTTGAGTTTTGTAAATTTTCTTTTAGTGTTTGAACGAACACCAGAAGACTTGTGAGAAAAAGGCTAACGTTATCATTCAGACCATTTTTTATTTCTTTCGAATTAAAATGAGAACTCGCTAGCTATCCTTTCGCTTACTGGAAATAGTGTAGATTAAAGCCTAGATTATCTCCCTATATCAAATATTAGAGGATCATTGAACTCTGGTTCAACGAAACTTTTTGATATACATCAAACCGACGCATTAATTCAGAATGTCGCGGTTTGGGCGTCCGACTCGTACGCAGCGCGACTGCAAATGAGAGAAGGGGAATTCCAATACCGAACATCGAACAGGGGTTTGCTTTGGAAAGGCAGGATGCAATTTACTAACTGTCGCTACTATCATCTAGGAAATTGCCTGAATTCCACGAGCATCCGAGAATCTTCGAGGAAAATAAAATAATATGCTTGAAAAATCCAGCATTAATCATAAAACACCTTAAAATTCCAAACATTTCTATTGCAGTGCACTAAATTGCACGTTAGTTGATCTTATTCGAGATCAGATCTCTACACTTTAGTAGAGTAAAGAAAAATACTGAATTCGGATTGTAATGCAAAATAGGTTTTAAAAATTAAAATTTCATCCAAAAAATTTATCTTTTTTCACAAGCAAATAACTGCATGGACTTCTTTCGGCGATTCATCCTGGATCAAAAATTATGCTACAGTGATAAACATTGAATGGGGATTTCAAATGAACAAGTCTGCCACGTACAAATTAATAACTCATGATTACTCTTATCTTCAAGGATGATAGAGCTGAGGAGACTGCAATCTCTAGGTTTGCCAGTGGCCACTCGAGGTCCCTCAGATTGGATCGACAAGACAAAACTTCCCATTTGTAAAAAGTGCAATAAACAGGCCCCTCCTGGCCGCATACTAACTTGCTGAAGTTTATCTAAAGGGGACTTTATACCGATCCTCGCCTATTAATGGACCTCTTGAGGATTTATGGGTTCATGGACCTGGTCTAGCGCCGCTAATTTGGTTTGGATTGCTACGGTCAACTTTTTGCTACACGAGGGCTAATGACTGGGACCTACAGTTTAAAGCTGATTCCGAACAACTACAAACATCCATGCCAACAGTGGGACTCGAACTCACAGTATCTGAACTGAATGCCAGCGCCAAATCTAATTAATGTCTAGTTTTACTATGCAAAATACTAGTTAATGTTGTGAAAATTTGGGGACCTTTTAATCGAAGGTTACATCAAATCATTAATTTGAATTATGAAATATTTACATACTGAATCACGTTCTATTTTTTAATAAATGTAGTTTGAAAGATAGAAACTTAGCTTGATGTATACCCGTTATGTTTTGATATAATTTTATTTTCTATACTTTTGATGCAGATGACCTCCATTTGATCTATTTAACCTGTATTAGATCGACAGTTTTTCACTGTATCAACAGAATAGACACATATGTCAATAAAATAATTGACAGAAGTTACAGCTTGAAATACCCCTATGATGGTAGAGTAATAATCTTATAAAAGAAATATAGTAGTCCTCTTTCCTACAGTATAATTCTTTCTTTCTTTCATAAACTTGCTGCTTTAATGGTGAGCATCAATGTCTATAAAATGCTATAGTAGTAAAAAATTCTGCCCAAAAGCTGATTTTTTTCCGATAATAAAACCAAAAATGTCCCTCAAACGAAATAAACCGTAATCCTATCTAACTGAAAGAGAAGCCAAGAAGCGAAGTACTCACACAAACAATACTCCTACATTCTTTTCGTTAGGTACAAGGTTACTTGTCATCAAAATCATTGATGCTTCAACAAGAGACATTCCTGGTTTTCTTTATTTTCGAAAAAACATTCACAATCATCTATAACGTATCATTGACTTTCCTTTTACGAGTCCTTGGAACCGGTTAAGGACGTTATCTATAAAATGGGTTAAACTAAATACCTTACTACTGAACGGTTCTTTGGGTTCTTGTTTTTCATACTTCATCGGGGAATACCGAGAAAGGATATACGAAAACCCCAGAATGAGCGATTTTCTTTTGTTTGGGGGTAAATAATAAAATTTTTAAGGCATTTGAGCTAGTCGTTCGAGTAATGAAATTTATTTTTATTAGGTACTAATCCGTTCAGAAATCAACGAAATGTAACAAAATAGAAGTTAAATAAAGGTAACTGCACCTTTCGAGAAATATTTATCATTTTTAAAAGTAAAAGGAATACTAGCTTCAGATTTTATTTCGTAGATAGCTTCAAACGTAAATTGTGCGCCTAGGTCTTCATTTCTGCTACTGTATAGAAGAAAAAAGTTTATTGCAATAGCATAAAAAAAGATTTTAGGACAGAGATTTATGTTTTATCATTCATTCAAATGCATGTCTTTTGAATATACAGTGAAACCTCTCTAAGTCGGACAGTCATGGTTCCGAAAAAAAGTGGCTGTTCTGAGGGGTAGCCGTCTAATATGGGTTGATTTATCTATGACGGCCAGTCATGGTTCCGAAAAAAGTAGCCGTTTGGAGGGGTAGCCGTCGAATAGGGGGAGATTTCTCTATGACGACCAGTTATAGTTCCGAAAAAAAGTAGCCGTTTTGAGGGGTGACAGTTGAAGAGTGGTAGCCAGCTATATAAGTTTCACTGCATATAATTAACAGATGAAATCGTTTACTATTTTATTAAATTATTCGCTTTTTCTCTTTTTTACTTTGGGTGTGGTTGTCCTAGAAGCGGTTGTTTTGAATTTTCAGTTGAAAACAAGTTAAGTTAAAAGTGAAACAAGCATTAATTTGGATTGTAGCATAATACTATGTTCTTATAAATTTATATTTGCATAATAAACCTAGGTAAATAATTTTAATATTTTAATATATTATTCATTTCTTTATCTTTTGTTTTTGCGTGGGTATTCAAAATATATATTTTTTTAAATTAAAAAAATATTATAGCAAATTTAAAGGTAAGCTTGTATTAATTTATCCGTTAATTGAATATATTTCGTGCACTCTTAAGTTCAAATGTCCCTGCTTGCTGAACAGTTATAATAAAGTAATAAACAGTTAAGTAAAGAAATGATTAATAAAATACCCACTAACGCAATTAAATACAAATACAGCCAAAAAAAAGTAGTTATTGTGCAAAAAAAAATATTTCAGGTAGTCTCTTCTAACGAAATCACCGCGGGTTATTAACGTAGGATTACTTATCGTTATTTACCTTTTTTTAAACGCATTTTGGTACTTTTCTGTTTAACTGTTTACTGCTACTGGGTTTGGCGCGCTGCCAAAATAATAACTCGCGACGCAGGACAATTTCATTCTCTCCGCAGGACCGTTATTGAGGAACGTAATCCTACGTTAATATATATTTTTACATAAATAGCCGTGTTAACCTCCTTACGTTTTTTTCTTTTTTTTTGTAAACCTAAAATTAGAACATTGTTGATAATTTTTGACAGCTGTTATTACTATCATTTTCATCTTCCTTCAGGGAGTGTAAGGGCCTGTTCACATAGGAGTCCGTTGCGTTGCGTTAAGGGAAAGATGACGTTGAGACAAAAATAAACCAATCATAGGAATTAAAAAGTTTAGCAATGAACTTTTTAACGCCTATGATTGGTTTATTTTCGTCTCAACGTCATCTTTCCCTTAACGCTACGCAGCGGACTCCTATGTAAACAGACCCTAAGACGCAAAGCATTAAAAACAAGCACTTTCATATTTTCTTAGTTAAAAACATACTTTTAGAATCAAATAACACTAATCGCCCTGCTTCTCTGATGATTATAAAGCCAGATATGATGTATATTCGTACCCACATCTGTTCATCTGTACTTTCTGTAAGTCTGTTTACCTGGGCATGGAATTTTTCCTGCTTTGCCATCTCTAAAAGGATACATCTAAAATTCCTTGCAAGGTATCTCTGTGAAATCTTGGACGAAGTACTTTTGTTTAAATTTCAATGAACTCTTTTCAGGATTTTTGGCTTAGAACGAAAATTCTGATAATGTTTTCTCTTAAAGCCAAAATTACTGTATTTTTTTCTTTCAAAGTGATTGAAAATTTTATAACAGAAATTTTTATATATCTCGAAGACAGATTATTTGGAAATCTTTCTTATGTACAGAAGTGAAAGAAATATCAAATCGAGTTGTTAATAGAGAGGATTATCAAAAATTAAGCATGACTAAAAGCTTGATTTCCATAAAATTAGTTATACGACTCAAATATTTTGTATCTAAGGAGTAAAAACAAAATCCATCAGTAATCTGTTCATGAAAGTGTGAACTGAAGAACATAGGTATCGAAACAGCTTGGGTGCCATCTCTATTCCTCTTACGCTATAAATTCACGATATGTTCATCATTTTGACGTGCGATATAATCGGTAAATTAGCAGAGCGTGCTTATCGGAAATCATCTTTAAATAAGAGCAATTCAAGCGTAAGAAACTCATAACCCTTATAATGACATGTGTATTTTGAAACGCACACGGATTAGTTTTCTTTATGCCGAGTATCACAGTGATAGCATCTTTTACACCTGCTACCTTGTGCACGATTTGGGAGTTTTATTTTTTTTTTTAAACTCTTTTCGAGTTTCGGCACAATCAATAGAATTAATAAAACATGTCCAACGTGTCATCTAAAACTTCGAGGCAACCATACCTCTTGTTACTTAGAGCAGTTTTTAATCACTTCATTAGAAGTAGATTTCATTACAAGCATCTTTTAATGTAATAAAAGTATGTAAATAAATGTGAAAAATAAATATGAATATGTATTGATATGCTTCATTTTATTAAAGCATAGTCTTTCAAAATATACTGATAGAAATTTCATAAATAACTAGCCTAGTCTTATTAAATAGACCTCTGAATAGTAAGTAACCCACTGGGTCACTTACTGTTCCGAGGTTTTATAAATTCATGTTAATATCAGTATTAGCCCGAAATAAAATATTATTTTAAATTACTTTAATTGCATGTTTCAATATATCCATATAAATCATAGTTCAAGAACAATAATTAAAATTTCCTCATAATTTTGGAAATTTATTTGACTATGTTCTTAACAAGGAGCGTTTCTCATAAGATGCTTGGTTTGTTTACCATTGTCAAAAAATACTCGAATATTTTACAATTCATTTTTTTTTCTGAGCTTAGAACGTAGCTAATGTCATTTCCCCAAAACAACACAACTAAATGAAAGCTTTCTTCTTCAGCAGACTGTTGGCAGCGCTAAAAGACGAAATGAACCAATCTTTCGCCAAAACATTATGATACTCGTGCATTAATACACTGTGAAACATGATTAAAAATGGATGTAGTTACGTTAATCTATCTTTTATGTTTTTATCCATTTTCGGAATACTTTCTGCCAAGATCTGGAGACCCTTTGATTTTGATTTCGTTTTTCAGGATGATCAACAGATGTATGTCATCTTTTCTTCAGGTAATCCCCAAAAGCGTTTGCAAAACTAAAAACTGTACAAATGGTAGCTAATCGGCACCACAGTTTTTTAATTTCGCACAATTCCTGGTCCAGATTCAACGAAACATGTTTCTTTTTCTGTTTTTGCTCATTTCAGGGGTGACATAGTCTCATGAAAATGCGTTAATCTGCATTCGCATTCTTAATCTATTAGCATTTTATTCTATTAGCACAGTTTTGTGTTTGTGGCGCACAGTTTTATGTTTGTGGCAGTGCCAAGTTATCCATTTTTTAATTTATTAATTTAAAAGAAATATTGTATCGCTGTAATAGAAGGTTTTTTTCTTCTAACGTACAGATGACAGGTACGAACTTCTAAAAGAATATCTAGTCTAAACTTGATAATAAGTAGACTACGAATCATAGCTGAAAATACTTAGAAACTGAGAAATCCCTGATATAGATTTGATGAAAATAGTTTTATTTTAATTTATACTCATTTTAGGAGTAATGTATTTTTAGCATGGTCCTCAAGCACACTGTTTTATTTGTACCGAATTATCTATATATTTAAGTTGCTAAGCCGACTTTTTGGGCAGTCCGTGAGAGAAAACTACTGCATCCATTCACTTCATTTTGGTCTTAAACGAAAAATTGCAGTCTGTAGATTTGTCAAATTTAGTTTTTGTAACCGAAATCTCTATTAATGAGCGATCACTTACAATTAAAAATTGATTTCTGCGCATGCTCGGTGGCATGTTTCAATCTGTCTTTAGAAACTCACTGTTTCTGCGCATGCTCAGTGACATGTTTTGATGATAAACACGTCTATTCCGAAGAGTCTCTCTAGATCTCTCTCTACCATTTTTATTACGATAAATATGTTTGTGAAATATAAGATTTAACCTGGTGGAAATTGTTTATTCCGCGCTGTTCAATCAGCGATTAAAAAATTGCTTTCAGCGCATGCTCAGTGACATTTTTAAATCTGGCTTTAGATACTCACTAAGCACGAGGCCGCTTAAACACATTAATTTGTTTCTGCGCATTATTATAATTTTCAACATTTGGCAAGGATGTGTTGAGTATAATTATTGTATTAGTGCATCTATTTACTATCTAGCCGTCATGTTTTGACGGGCACCAACTAGTAGACGAATAAGTTAAGAATTTTGCATTGTATGGATCATAACGACACAAAAATTTTGAAGTCAAAATCTTCAAATTTAAGTAATATAAAATACGTGAAATTATGACATTTTTCTCTCGGTCTTTTACTTTCTGTGTACATCTATTTAAGTATACAACATGTCTGGGATAAGATACATTATCTTGTTTGTGGTCAGCCAACAGTAAATTTGTATCCCTTTTAGCTCTTAAAACTCACACGTGCGTTACTTCCAGTCTTATGATAGGATAATCAATTTGTTTCCGCAACGACCAAAATAAAACCCCTATCAATTCTGTAAATTTAACGGATGGGTCATTCTGACAAGTAAACTATGCCCGAACACGCACGTGTAAGACGCAATCCGCACGCATTTGCAATTAACAGAATGTGACCAGCGCGTCACCCCCCGAGAGTCTAAATATAGACCATCTTGGGCACACCAGAAGAAGACATCATGAGATGTCAAAATATAAACAGACCTCGCGCACACTCATTATTTATAGGTTGTCAGAATATGTTCTGTTGTCGACGTTGAGTGCTCAACCATTGAGCCATCGGTTTGCTGCAAGGCCTCGTGCAAACAAATTCATGGTGGTCGGGGCACTTCCGTATCACATCGTGCCTTTTCCTGCTGCAATGTGGCTGTAAATTTATCCTAACCATGACGTCCTTTCATGCATCTGTTGCATTCGACTTTAATGGTGATTTATCCAAAAATATACAGTGGCCTTTGATCTTCCTCAAATTAAGGAGTTGAAGTATTTTCCCAGAACACAAACGACGGGAACTGCAAAAAAGCAGGGCAGTGTGTGGAATGTGTTTCTGCCAATTGTCAAAAACTGTGTTTTTCCTTATATGTTCGTCATATTTAGTTTTGGGTGGTTGAGCCCAATAAACGACAAACGCTCTTGAGAAAAATGCGCAGAGATCCCGATTATCCGTGGGAGGATCATCCGTTATGTGGATTATCCGAGCGTCATAAAAGAGACAGATTAGCCATGAAATACATATTTCCAAATATAATGTCACCGTGGTTTCTAAATAATTTTTTTCCATTAGAAAAATTGAATTTCTGTTTCAGTTTTATTAATATTGCGGTTTAATCTTATTTAAATCACCCCATACAATGAAATTTTAATTATGGGGAAAGCATAATATTGTGTCCTAATCGCAGAAAAGTAATCAAGTTTAGAACAGACTGTTTATGGTAGAAACCAAATACACTTGTGGTCAGGACAACTAGTTCTTTTAGTTACGGCGAACAGTGACCACTTACTATCCTAGGTTAATAAAGACAAATAATGCATTAAATTAGCATTAATATCCATGCTCAAAATGCATTAGCTAAAGCCTCTATCTTTATCAATGCTTAATCCAAAAATAATTCATTATACAGGTATCTGTTAGAACTATACCTTTCTTACATGAAAAAGTTTGAGAGTTATGCAAACTGACGAAACTTTTCATCTCAGAAATGTACTTATGCATGTAATTAGCATATCATCAATTCTTTATTCACAATTAATCGATATAATTTAATGAAAACATTAATACAAATGAAAAATAATCATATTTAAATTATGTTTTTGTCATTTATCTCTTTTTGGCTGATTTGATAGCCAATTTTTTATTATTAATTTTATGCAGACTGCATTTCAAGTTAGATTTTACCAAAATTGTCGTTTGATTCCTCGACTTACAGGCAGTGTACTATTAGTAAACACTTCATTTTTTTCCCATGACAGGGCAACATGAAAGACTTCGTCTGATGACCTGAGTTTTCAGTTATCCTGCCCTCTCCCCACAAGCTTTTTCGTTTGGTCAACACAGCTGTTAGAACTAGGTGCTACTCTTTTTCGATAGAGTTGTAAATGAAGAATTTGTTTCTATTTATTGACCAAATATTTATTTTAAAATACACTGAAAAAGATTTTATCATCAATTTTGGTGTTGGATATTAGCATTGGGGTTTTCAAACAAAAGACTATCTGGCCTAGGTGTCATATTTTCTCACGTTTGCTCAAAATATCACTGACCTGTGCAGATTATGCATAATAACACCATTAAAAATTCTTTAAGATTGGTATACAATTTTTTTAAACGCCCTGGCTCCTCTAATAGCACCGCAAATAGACCAACCCAATATTAATGATACAGATTCGCAAACATCGTCAGACACGTTACATGCCGGAATATTCTTAATATGAGTTATTTATTCAAAATTTCTGGTAGGTAAAAGGAAAGTGTCAAATACGATCTTGTTACGCTCTCTGACCATTTCGTATATAAATGATCAAACTTATAATCATGCATCACTCGTTTAAGCAACCTACCGGCCTCTATAAATCAGACAGCGTAAGAACTCATTGACTTTTCATTTGCAGCCATGTCACGAGAGACTGCGCAATATTCATATATAATTTTCCTTGCAAAACATCAACTGCCCCATGAATATTTCGTTACCATGAAATTTTCAGTTCATGTGCTGCGTATGATACACTCACGTCATCGCCGAGGACGTATGAGATGCGTAACGAGGCGTGGACGGTAGCTGGTCACGAAGATTATCCATTGGAACAGTTCCGGACAAAGATGTGTACACGAACACACGTAATATCACGGCAAGCATACAATTTAATGCTTAATTTTAGAATCACAAGGACCGTTCTGTTTGGCATCTGAAACTTAACTTTTCATAGCAATTATCTAAATTATTCGGCGTCTAGTAAGTTTTTGTCCTGTGCCACCAGAATGAAGCGGAAACGTGCTAGGTATCTTACGCGATCCAAGGTTCTTTTCTAAGCAAACAAAGAAAGTGTCTAACCTTGTTAGCTGACATATCTGATCTCAGAAATTATTTTGTTGTGGTCGTCAACATCCGCAACGGTAGAAAATGATCCAAACACCATTGACAATTTTTCCTTACAATAAGAATATGACTGAAAGAGTATGTCTTTGAAGCTATCTAAACAGCAAATAATTTTCGATAATAAACTATCTATGCCTATGTTTTATCCATAGAATGATAGTTTTATATTTTCTAGCTTTTTTGTGGAAGTTATCGTTGTTATCCACTGAAGGTTGATATGCACTTTTTAGTCATAATCGGATTAAAGTGCAATGGATTCAATACATTTCTTTAAATCTCATAATCTAAGAACAAATTGATTTTGGACCCCACAGAATGCTTCACACCAGAGTCTGACGGTGGGATTGAGAAGAGCTCTTAGCTGACAGCCTCCATCTTGTTTCCCAGTTGCGAAAAGCAATGCCTTTGTTGCTTCTTCATCCCCAGTTTACAAAATATCGACGGTGGCCAAGCATCCCCATTTGGCGAATTAAATAATCTTTCTCTCTACGCTGATTTCATACTTACATGCCAATGTATAATTTAATGTGGAAGATCTTCCAAACTAACTGTTGCCGAGTAATACTAATTTTTACAGGAAATTTAATTCCGATTCGAAAATAATGACAGGCCTATAATTTTGAATATACATCTCTGATGAGATCTGAGATGTGTACGTTTTTACAAAATCATGCCATTTAAGAAGCAATTCGCAGAGACCGTTACTTGAGTTCTCGATCAACATGGTGACGACACTTGGAGACGAGATGCCTGTCGCATCAGCTCGGATATGTGGCTGTTTTTGAACTGACGCATGTGCGTGAATGCGTCATCGTGCGCACACATAACGCAACTGCGTATAGCGAACCATAATCGGACGGCACGAAAGGCCCACCTCAGCGGAACAGTTCCGGATGACTTTATAAAGGGATGCGAGCGGTTTCCTTCCTGACCGCTGGCCGTGAAAAATCTCCGTGTCCACTACCGTAGCGGTGTACGTTGACAGAGGAGAAGACAAAATCGGTACCCGAGGCATGAAATATTACACTCTCGCGAGTTTAGGGATAATTTGGGTCTAGAGGTGTGCTAAAAAAAACTTCCAATTACGCAGCGGGGCAGAGAGAGTCGAGTCATATGCTACTGTGGCCAGTGCGAAAGAAAATAGAATGCTGTGATTAGGTTTGTTAAGGCTGATTTGCATTCAAGACTGCGTGTACTCTGATGACACTCATTGTTCTTTCTAAAAATGAAGGGGAAAGTTCGGAAACGGCATTCGCATTTTAAAGTGAAATACCAGGCCTTTTCTTTCTGTGAGAAAATCACCGATTGTTTATTGATGAAATAGATATTGAAGGAAATGTAAATAATGAGTAAAGTTTCATTAAAGTTACTCATTAAGTAACTTTTGAACACGGCTAATTTTAATATTTATGAAAAGAATGCTTATTGTTTGGGTGTAAACAAAAATTCCTGTCTTAAAAAAACATAGTTTCGCCGACATTCGGATCAATTCTTGAGAGTTCATTATGGCTTTGATAATGGTGTGGATAAAGTCTGCTCGCATTCGTATTATAGTGTCTTCTTATCTTTAGAATATTAGTGTCATCCACCATACCTTCAGCAGTTGTATCCCGCTGAGAACTTCAATTGTGATAGTATAACGCAAGTTGACAGCTGCTTCATATACTGGAAAAATGCATAGCATGTAAAGAAAATCATGAAAAATGACACTTCTTCATATCGCCTGGAAAGTTCAATCGGCAGAATACCGGCCTCGAGGTTTGGAGACACGAGTCGAAAGTCCGGCGAAGGTCATTATAGTGACGCCCAGTTGTTGGAAATTACAGTAAATTCAAATAGTCTTCTAGAAAAAAAATTCAGCTGTTATTAAATAAAAATGTAAATAACTATGAATGAGCGGACATCCTGCGTCTCTTTCCTCAAAAAGAGAGGAGGATATGTGAGGGAAGTCATTGAAAATAACATTTCCTCTAACCACCGGGATATTCACTTGAATCCAAGCTCGAGCTTTTCAAGATAAATGTTCCACGCCTGTTCTTGATAAATGGCCGTTATGTTAGTAGTACTTACTTGTATCTGAATCATTTCAGTAAAATTATTTATCTCATTATTAGAAGTTAAACATTATATAATTTTTAAACATATAGTTAAAACATATCAATAGAAAAGTAAAGTCTTGAATTGTGGATTAAGTTGCTAAGCGCATCTGGTGGAAGCAATTTATAAAACAGCTACTAATAAAACTGCCACGAAACTGATAAAAAAAAACTTAAATAATAATCCTGAATTATTAAAGAAAACTAAAACAGGTTTTCTCTTACGAAAATATTTGTGTTTTAGAGGATAAATAAATGTTGCAGGTACTATATTTACATTTGGTGATTTAAAAAAAATTGTTGTAATTACAAATGATTTGCTCTCATATGGGCTCCCCTGCCTGATGAGTTTTACAATAAATCCTATTGGGTAAATCGAAAGTTAAAAATCAGAGTGAAGTGAAAATATCTGATAAAACTATCAAGGCTTTTTAACTTTTGCAATCAGCTTCCATTTATTATTTTTCGTTAACTATTTTTAAACTATAAAAACTTCTACTATATATCAATGCTTCTATCGTATAATTTGATGAATTAGTAAACCATTCATATTTTTTCAGAATAAAGAATCTCGCTGAATGTTTAATTTTGAACTGCATGCGTCTAACAAATTTTGCGCATTCCGAAAAGGCCTGTTTATTTAAGCGCCTCTTGATGAACCTTTTTGTTAGCTTAAAGCAGACGAGTTAAAATGAAAACTTTTGCAGAAGGCATAGCAAATGCTTTTAAACAAACAAGAACGAACGTTAAAACTCGAAGAGAATACTAAATTAAAGCATACTTAATTAGTTAAAGAGAAATAATTGGATTCGCAGGAGTTTTAAAAATGCTGATTAGCTACGTCTGATAAAAGATTTTGCAGTAATTATCAGCAAAACTTGGAAACAATTCACAATTTTCTTTCATAATTCAAGGATAAGTGATGTTCGGGCTATAAGGGTGTTTTGTTGTTCAAGATCCATTTGTTGCTAGGAAATAAAAGAGATATTCAAATGCTTTAAGCAGTTTAGTTTTACTTGTTTTTGGTGCATTAGGGAGTGACTGATTTTAATGTACGTTGGGTATGTCAGCAACAAATATTTTTCCGCTGATAAACAGCGCGCTTTAAAATCGAATTACGCAAATTCTGGCAAACTTAATTAAGGGTTGATTATATGTATAGATTTAATTTCATTATAGCTGTCGTCATATAGAGGAAAGTTTTGGTATATTTATTTGCAAATTTGTTTAAATACATAAATATCAGAGCTCTTCTTCTTATTATTCTTTTTACTTATAAGAATCAAATTTAATATAATAAACTAAGGAATTTCCTTAAAAGGTTAGGGGAAAACCATTTTTTTATAACTAAAAAGGGATTATGGAAGAAAACTTTTAGGGAGTGACTGATTTTAATGTACGTTGGGTATGTCAGCAACAAATATTTTTCCGCTGATAAATAGCGCGCTTTAAAATCGAATTACGCAAATTCTGGCAAACTTAATTGAGGGTTGATTATATGTATAGATTTAATTTCATTATAGCTGTCGTCATATAGAGGAAAGTTTTGGTATATTTATTTGCAAATTTGTTTAAATACATAAATATCAGAGCTCTTTTTCTTATTATTCTTTTTACGTATAAGAATCAAATTTAATATAATAAACTAAGGAATTTCCTTAAAAGGTTAGAGGAAAACCACTTTTTTATAACTAAAAAGGGATTATGGAAGAAAACTTTTATTCCTTTAACAAAGAAGAATATGTTAGTACAACTCAAGTGTACAACGAAAGAATGGACACAATATATCGAATAAAACCTGGATTACGAAAATACTCCTATACAGAAATTACCGCACTAAATAACCTAATGTTGACTGACATCTTCCTTCTATCTTAAGCTTGTTTCTATTGCAATTCATTCGGCTCGAATGCATTAGATTTGATCCGCGTAGTCAGCTTATTCAACGGGTCGGGTGACCACTGCTAGACATCCAAGGCGAGAACTTTATTCAGAGCTACTGTCCGACCACGGAAGCAAGGTCCCTGGAAGTTGTTATGCATGCGCGAGAAAAGCTAGTCTACTTAGAAAATAGGGGAAAACGTCATATTTTCGGATGTGTTTGTTTATGAAATACGGAATGTATTTCAGACTGCTTTTTGTTCGCAATTTTAAAGTTATTTTTTAAAACTTTATTTTTGATCGAATATGTGAATAATAATTTCAAAATAATAAAAAGAAAGAAGCAAATCTATTTAAAAAATAGGAGTGTTATAGGAGTGGATATTTTCGGATTACATCAAAATCAAAATTATCTAAAGCTACGTTTTCGGTGGTTCTTTTTTTCTGACGTTTTCTCGGAGATTCAAATTTTGGAGTTTCTTCACCCTTTGCTTCTCTGCGTATTCTTTTTACTCTGGACATTGATATCAAGGTCATTTCACTAGCTCTCTTTACGGATTGCGAAAGTGGAACAATAACATTTCCTTCTAGTGCTTCTTTATCACACAATTTAATTACATTGTGTATTATACGTTTACAATCACTACGGAGCGGCTTATTCCGAGCAGTTGTGTTAGGTAAAGGATCCATTAATTTTAATATAATAATCAAAATAACAGACGAGGAAAAAGCAAGCAAGCACAGTTAGTAACCGATTCTAAAGAATGTCGAGAGAATAGGAGACTTTTCCCCCTCCTTCCTCGCCAGCCTTACCTACAGCGTGAATAGAATCGTCTTGGCACTATGCCAACCGTGGTTCTTCGTACTGTGGTCGAACTGTATAGTATCATACTTCCTCACATGTATGTCACCGATATATCTTCTCGTCTGTAGAGGATTGCAAGGTGAGCAGAAAAAATGTCGCCGAGAAAAATGCCTACAGGAAAGTAAATTTAATGAAAAGTGGTTAAAGCAGAAAATAATACCCTTACGGAGAAGTATAAAGAGTAAGGAAACAAATGTTATTGATTGTGTAGATAAAAGTATGAAGACATAAACAACTGAAAAAATCCCAACTTTATACGTTATGAGTTAAAGTAATTCATCACTTCTTGCATTGTGGTTATTTTTTCGAAAAATATCTAACTCCTTTTATACACAGAAAAGTTTTATGCGGACTATTTCAGAGTTATACTTCTCGTTTAAAAACTAACTTTTGACATTTGAAGCGGTGAAAGGCAAAGTGGTGTAAGTCAAAAGAGTTTAACTGCAAAAACTACAAAAAATTCCACCATAAATTGAACAAATTATAATTCATAACAATTATTACAATATTGCAAATAATAACTATTTACAATTCCACTATAAATTGAACATGGAGATTACATATTTGCCCCCAAATGAAAAAAGTTGAAAATGTGACTTACACCACTTTGCGTTTCAACGCCTCATTTACAGAACAATTTGGACTGGATACGAGGGCAGTTCAGAATTATACCTGTGACTTAGACGTCTTGACCTATTTTTAAGAAGTTATTACTTCCTGAAATTAGTTAATCAATCAATCTCTCTCTCTCTCTCTAGCTATCTATCCATATATATATATATATATATATATATATATATATATATATATATATATATATATATATTCTAAATCCTTTGTTCCCAAACACATATTACCAGCGAATCACCACAAGTACTTATGCGGTTTTCGACCCTTGATCGAAAACTGTTTGATATTACCTTTATTTGGGGTTAATTCGCATTAATTTAAAAAATTTACAGTTAGTTAACTGAATTAATACGTTTAGATTCGTTTTCTTTAATAAATTTGGCTGAAGCAAACAAAGAATTATTTTCAGACTTATATTGAAAGTTTATTCAGCGTTATCGTGTAAATTAGTACATTATAATTTTCTATTCTTACCTGTTTTTCGTTTAGTTAACTCTTTTATAAGTAATTTTTAGCCGCTGAATAAGCTGTCACCACAATTTTGACCGAGCACCCCCAAAGGCGATACATCTCGTGGGCTCGTACCTTCTCCCACCTTATCTGACATCATAAAAGGACTTTGCGATCGGAAAAAATATTTAATATTTGAATTAGAAAATATGACATAGGCGTGGATAGAGATGCTTTCGGGGGAATCTGGGAACCGCAATTTGCTCCATTGACTAGCAGCAGAGAATTAGCTGACTAAAGAAGCTGACCACAATGTATAGTGGCAACGAATTCCAGTGAAGGGGATTCGAATGAAAGAAAATTTTTAGGGAAAAGGATTAGTATCACCAACGGGAAAATATTAGTTAGTGGTAGGTAGCACGCAGGGTGAGAGGTCCTTAGTAAATATAGGTTTATTTAGTTGTATAAGCACCGACTAGGAGTATTGTGTAATACAAATGCTTTGAATATATATTTGTCCTTGCGTCATGAGTGTATGACCGAATTGTTTAGCAGCAAATTCTGATTTCTTATATTAAGATACGGGCTTGTGGTGGCCCTGTGGTACAGCGAGCTGACTTTCGGTGCTGAGGGTGCTCGGATCGAATCCCGACGTCGCGCCTCTGAAAATACCTCCGTTTGTGTCGTCCCTTTTATAGGGGGTAATGCTGGTCCGCCTATATGGTGCCCCCATAATAAAATGTCCTGAAAACTGCAGTGAATTATAGGTGAATGTCTACACGACCAGTGCCTCCGCTTAATTAAATATATATATATATATATATATATATATATATATATATATATATATAAAGTTATAGTTCTAATTGCTGCATATTTTCAGCATCAGACTGGTTAAATTAGCTTAAGTAATAGTCTTTTATTTTTTAAATATCTATTCATATTATTCGATGTAATAAAAAAACTGAGATTTTGTACACTCTGCATCGGCACACAGATTAAACTGAATCATCGAAGAATAACGCATCACACATGACCAGGTCGAGTCCAGAAAGTGGGTTGTTGAGGTAAAATTGCACTCGATAGACACCAATCAAAACAAGAGTTAAAAGTTCTGTTTGTTCGACGATACATGAACTGATAAACCACGAAATGAGTATTTTTCATTTTCGTGCCCGTTCTAAAGCTTCATTTCCCAGATAAGTAGTCTTGGACGATTTAAGGGTCGATTGATTTTTTTAAATTAAAAAAAAAACTGACCTTTCCATATCATTTGGCCGAAATACTGCCTTCAGAACAATGTTTCTTTTCTAATGCGATTATGAAGGAACGTCACACTGGTTTGAACAGCGGATCGGGGAATTCTAAGAGAAGAGTGACGTCAAGTTCATGATCCCATGAAGTGGAGAAATGCTATATTTAACACTCCACTGATAGTTAGTTCTGTTAAATAGTGTTAAATATAAGTTTAAGAAAGAGGGACTCTTTTATCTAGTCTATATTTCATTTTTAAGTATGTAGAGTAGAAAATTTGTAAAATATTTGCTCAGTTAGTATAAGAATTCTGCGAACTCGTTGATTCATGAATTCATAAACAGTTCGAATAGAAAATTCGGAACTGAAAATTCCTGGAAAATTAACACTCATGCAAGACTCAATGATAACTTAAATTATATACCTGTTTAGCAGCATTCAAACAATCGATATCAGTTCTCTTTAGAATGAAAAAAACACTGGAGCATTGTGGTCAGCTCTGCATTGGAGATCACTTAGGGCCTGCATAAAATAGTTCTGTATTATGTCCCCTCATTCTAGTATCAGCGAGGATTTGACTATTGGAGAAGTTAGCTGGAGATTTTTTGCTGAGATCGCTTAACCAGATGCTACAGACAATAGATAAGTTGATTATGCTATGTTTAAGAAGTTCTTAATAAATCTTCCAACCGATCATTCTGTGAATCTCCAAATGAAAACTGCATTCCAAATACGTCTTATATCAGGTAGGTTTAGAACGTCACAAAACCCGGTTTCTTTACTTAATGAACGATTTCGAACAATTTGTATTTCCTGAATGACATCTGAACCACGTCATTACTTTGTCTAAACTGCAATACCGGAAGACGCGTATATCAGCTAAATTTACTCCTCTCTGCGATGTCGAAAAAAGCAGAAAAAAAACTACTTTTTCGGTTATAAGAATATTTCTTACCCGCTATTTTTTTTATTGCAAACAAAAATGTAGTTTCCATTTGAAAATCGTCTTTGCACTAATGTTTTCTTCACTTATTGTATGTTTATGTGCAGATAACGAAAAAGGAGATTAATGATTGATTGAATTTGAAATCAATAAAAGTTTTCCCTTTCTATATTTGACATTGAAACTGTAAATGGTGTTTGTGCATTTTCTTAAGACATCGTTAAACAATGGTGGTAGGGATAAAAAAAAGGAATGTTGTCATACTAAGTTCTAGTAAGAGCAAGAGGCTCATAATTAAGCAACGTGTTAAGTAACGTATACCAGTGGGGCACCCAGGATTTTTTCTTGGGGGGGGGGGCCGAGATGAATGGATAAAAATATTTATAATGCATGGGGGGCCCGAGATGAATGGATAAAAATATTTATAATGCATGGGGGGGCCGAGATGAACGAATAAAAATATTTATAATGCAAAATCAATATTTCTACTTTCCAGGGGGGGGGGCCAGGGCCCCCTGCCCCCCCCCTGGGTGCGCCACTGACGTATACAGGTTGGTCATCTGTATGTGCTTTTCTATGTGAAATCGTGCGTTTTTCTGTATTTCTGCATTCCTTTCTATTTTCTTTTTTGAATTGATCAGCACAGTTTTCCCTTTAATCTGAGAGTACCCGAATGCATGTTAAGAGTGACGGCATTTATTCACAGGGGTACAAAGATACACCAGCAGGAATTTCAAGTTTGCTATACCCACAACTTTTTTCTCAGTCTAAGGCCGTCTGCACACGGAGCAACTCAAAAGAAACTGATAACCGACTCCAGTCACAAACCAGTCCAACTGGTTACAAACTCGTCGGACGAGTTTGTAACCAGTTGCGCCGTGTGCGTGGCTCCATTCAATTACATAAGTTACGACTCATCACGGACTGGTTTGTGACTGGAGTCGGTTATCAGTTTCTTTTGAGTTGCTCCGCGTGCAGACGGGCTTAACTGTAATCCTAGGTTGATAGTTAGGTTGTATTTAAATTTCTAGAAGTTTTTAAAATGCACGCCTAAGTAATTTCAGAGTGTCTTTCTTTTGCCTATTTGTTGATTCCTGCTGAATCTTCTTTGAATTCCGGATTCATTCCTGAGAATTAAGAATTCTCCTGCGGATGCAGAGATATCGAATGAGATGGAAAAATCCATTTGTTCAGGAAGTGAAGATGTAATCAAGAGTTGATCACTCGAATTCCATCGCTGCGTGAAGTCATAAATATAAGAAGTGCATTTGCCCGCCGTCTGTACAACCACTTTGCGGAGAGATCCAAACAATGGGGGAATGCCATCTTTATGGCTTCTCTAAAGGGCCTCGTAGAATGCTTTTATTCTTCCATTTAACAACGAAATTGGAGAGGGGGCGGAGAGAGTCTTTTATGGGTTTGAAGACGAATCATGCGATGTACCTGCTACAGATACGCTGGAAGAAATTTTCCTTGAAAAGCCCTCCAATATAGCCTTTAAGAATCTACGATGCGTGTACCTAGTAATCAACAGAGAATGGGGTATAGGGAGACAATCGTTAATAGCTGTGTTTACGCAGAGTCACGGGCCTTTTAAGAGTGCAGTAGAAATGCGGATTCAAAATTGCAGGCCATTTCATTTTTTTTCTCGGTCATCATGGGGAAATAATAAATTAAAAAATTATGTGTTTTACACGAATTAGCGAATGTTGGAGAGCTAGATAAAATAAATTTAAATATTTTTTTAAAGGTCTTCAAGTGAGAGAAAAACAATCCCATATGATACTCTGGATTGACAAAGGATGAGCCTTTTAGGTCCTAAACTAGTTGTCACCTCAATAAATTGCTGTAAAAATTTAGAGCGTTTTGTCATTAATTTAATACAATGCGTTTTCATTTACATGACTTTATAATAGTGTAAGATAACTTCGGGTCTGGGGGTTTCAGGGGTCGTCGTAAAACTTTTAAATCATTAAATCCCTCTAATAAGACGAATTAGTATAAGACGATAATTATATTTAAATAAAACACTACATTAAAGATATAACAGATTATTTGCACTAGGGCAATTATTAAAACACGTAGTTATATCGTAGAGTACGTCCTTCATCCTGCGTCATTATCTAAATTTAAAAAAGTCTCAAAACAATAACAATTAATGTTATTGTTACCAATAAATAATAAAAAAATTATAAAATAATTAATATATTTTGTTATCATATGTCAGTTTTGCTTATCGTTTATGAGGGCTTATGACTTTCACAAAAAACTTAAGGAACATCTGACTATATATACGGAGGTTTAGAGATGATTTACTTTTTTACTGCCCCCTCTCTTTAAACGGGGAAAATAAAACATTTTACTCTATGTATTAATACTATTTTCGCAACTGAACATGTCTGATACCATAAGAAACAAACAACAACAACAAAAAAAATCATGAATATGTGAAATTTATAAGAAACGATATTTCAAATAAATAAATAAATAAATAAAATAAAAAAGAAAGACAGAAAGTAACCTCTAATATGCCCTTTCTTATTATTTTGTCATGGTTGTGTAACTACCTCTTATATTAAGTATCCATGGATAAGCATCATTATGTACTTTATCTCGCTTATCAAAAGTTTTATAATGTTTACTCGTATCGTGAGATCGAGGCTAGGATCTTCAATGGTATTTGCTGAGATTTGTGCTGATGGTTATAGTAGAGAGAACACTGCCGAGTCTTGTCCTCAGAAAAATCCCCCGCTTTGTCACTGAAATGTAACTCGAAGAAAGGTCGGAGCAACGGATTAAGGTTCACGCTTCGCTGTAAGGACTCCGCCCGAAATACGTGATAAGGACTTACTTCCACGAGTGAAGGACCCGTGGTGTAAGCTTTAAGTACTAAGTGTCAGTATACATGAGCGCCTCTTCAATGTCTGCATCAAATGGCGTAGAGGCAAATGACCTCGGGCTTCCGAAATTTCACAAAGTGTAGACTCGTTTACAAGAATTTGTCTGCAGTATAGTAAACATAATATAGTTTTCGACCCCAGGAATTTTACCGCATAGTTTATTAATATTTTTATATTTATTTGGCAATTCAAATTTTTAACCCCTAAGTGGTATCCCTGGGTCTGTGAGGTCCAAGAGACAACAGTTTTTGTATTATCTGATATATAAAACCTTGCTGACTAGTTCACCACTAGATTACTCTTCAAATCCTCTAGTTCAAATCCTCTAGATGGCATTCCTGGATCCTACCTTAGTTTAGTTCCAAAATTGAAGTGACAAACAAGTGTCAAAAAGCAGTCTGGGCCTCATAGAACCAAGTTTACTCCTCGTGTTAGTTTTTTTCACCATGGACCCGTCTACCTCGAAAAAGGTTGTCAATTAATAGTATCAAGACGATGTTCAGTCTGTATCTGCTTAAAACATGAAACAATGATATGTCAAAATTGCATTTGCAGTGTTTAGATTTTTTCAGATTCTAATTAAATCTATTTTTTTGTATCCGTTTTTTATAAATTTTATTATGTAATCAGTCTTTAGTATGTAAAAAATAAAATAAAATCGATTTCTTTAATTTCAGATTTAGTATGCTTTATTTTAAGTCCTAAACCATTTTCAATGCTTAATTAACATTTATGTATTTTTGAAAATTTTTTTAATTTCCTGGGCCTGCCAAACTGATAATTTCCAGGTCACTATCGTAGGGCTAAAAAACAATATTTTGCAGGCGAAATTAACTTAAATAAAGGACAATAACTTTCCTGCCAAAATGCAGTATGGTAATAGTAAATCCGCGCTCGTGCTTAGTTTTGAAATTTACAAACAATTGGGTCTCTATGAAAACAACGTAAAGGCTCTGCATTGATAATATTATGTTCACAAGTTAGTTTTTGAAACAGATTCGGCTCATCATTTCCAAACTGTATTAGGAGACCAATATTTTTTTGTCTAAAAAAAGTCGTAATGAATGCCTCATAGTGAAATGCGCTGTCGACGGACACAAGGCTCTTTTTTAGCAGCGTTTGCCTGAAAGAGCTCTCCAGGAGAAGGAATTTAGTTTGGCTTTGCTCGGTGATTCAAAACAGGCCACTGCAAATTCTAAGAATACAGTTCAGCCATAAAATTGAAAACTGACTAAATTTAACTTTTCGTCAATTAGACATCAGACAGCTAAACTACGATAGGTTTCTTCTAAAAATATCTGAGAGGGAAATATAGTCTTTAACATTCTGAGAAGAAATCAGAATTTTGGCCCGCAAAATCATCAGGTATAAAGCAACCAATTGTACGAAGGGCAGAATTTCAGAAGAAAAACTACCAGTTAATTCATTAAAAATAGCATCTTGTTGTTTTTACTACTGCCCCCTAGCCGGATCAATCTTAACCCTCAAACGATACAGTGGTTTGAGACGAAATAAATAGTACGGACGGGTCGAATCCGACCCGATCTCTTTTATGATGAGGTTTTTGGTAGAAATAAGTACGCAATAAGCATTTTTGTTGTATAATAACATTAATTGATAATATTGTACATGAAATAAAACCCTTTTCGTAGAAAAAATGACCAACAAATTGTAATTTTTTTAAACAAAGAAAATCTCTTTGGCATTTACGTAGAGTGTTGTACATATAAGGTATAATATGTAATTTAGTCTACCTAGTTTTAGAAGTTAGTGAAACCAACTTTCCGAGCACAAAAATGTAAAAAATAATATATACTGACATTTTTGGCTTTCAAAATTGAAATAAAAAATTAAATCTAAAATTAAAAATTAAAAAATAATGACTAGTGATCAATGTGTTCAATACGAGTATCTTTGTTGAATATTGTTTTTCAACAAAGACACTCGTATTTACTTATTCCTATATTATCTCGTAGGGTGGTCTAGTAGGTTTATCTGGTAGGATTCCTTGTCAACTAGATCTCTTGCAATGAGAATTGAGAGTACGAGAGGAGGAAGACACACCCTTGGGTTGGATCCGACCCCCACTGTACCGTTTGAGGGTTGATCTGATCCATTGAAGACTGCAGGGCTCCTGTTTAGCTCATGGCTATCGGCACCACAAGGGTCGAAGGTCGACTTTTTGCCATGTGCCATCAAAATTTCGACTCAAAATTTTCCCTCAGGAATGTTATCTGGTTGGCTCGTACCCTCCTCCCAGCCCTACATTGAACGTATTAGGAACCAAGATACAACTCACATGAGGATTTGCATTTGACTATAACAGTGAGAAATCTATACGACATGAGTATATTTTTTTTCAAACAAAATTTTCCTGTAATGTATATCGTATAATTTAATTTTGGTTAAGACTATTTTTTTCACTTCTCAATAATATGCTTGATTATTTACAATATGTTTCAACGTCATTTTTTTCAATTCTTCGTTGGAATTTGTTTTACCACTTATACGTTCTTATACATAGAGAACAATCATGGTGTCATTTGTGATAAAAAAATAAAAAATCTTGAGTCATAGTTTATGCGTCAGCTATCCGATTAAAAATTATTGCTAGGCATTTTGGACCCGTTTTTAAGAGGATTTCGAGTCCTAGATACACATTACTCTACTGACAGTAATACTGTGAAGGGTTTTAACGGCGGTTTGGGATTTCCACTTCATCATCCCTACTGGATAGCGGCATTTTTTGAAGTCTGATGCTTCCGTCATATGGCAAATTGTTCATTTTCCTGGTACTTCCCGACCGGATGAGAATGCAGACTCACGAATTAATACATATGTCTCTCTGCAAAGAACAGTAATTGTTATCTGATTTTTTCCCCCTTTCCTTTGAAAACAGTCAAAATCCATCCATCTCCATTTAGCTTGTCCTCTTCAATTTTATTTTTCACCTATAAGGAGTTAAAATATTCTTAAAGCTACCTGACCTATACATATCTAAGCTGAATTTGAAATGTTACCCCCACCTGCTGTTAATTACAATATATATATAAATAATATATATATAAATAATATATATATATATATATATATATATATATATATATAATATATATATATATATATATAATATATATATATATATATATATATATATATATATATATATATATATATATATATATATATATATATATATATATATATATATATATATATATATATATATATATCTGTGACTCGGTACAAGAAGTGCCTAAGTCAGTTTTTTCCAAGCTGACTTTGTTTGCTTATGTCTCTTTAAAAAAATATTATTTTCAATGTAAGAAGTACGTAAGTCTGTACAATAGTTTAGAAACACTTTTAAAGCATCGGACAGACCTGGGTACTTCTTACATTGAAAATAATATCTTTTTAAAGAGACATAAGCAAACAAAGTCATCTTGGAAAAAACTGACTTAGACACTTCTTATACCAAGCCACAGATATATATAAGCCTGGAAATATTATAAAATATAGAAATAAAATGATAGGGTTAAATAATCCTCAAATAGAGGATTGAGTTCAGTGTTTTAGGTTTTCCATTTTCAATTTCAATTTGAAAGTGATACGACTAGCTACAATAGTTTCGATGTCAATTTTGACAGTGACAGCTGTTGAAATCCACATCCTCCTTATTATCTCTTTCATAGCAATATTTCTGTTGGTACAAAAGAAGCATATAGACCAAGACCTCTTAAAAAGAATCTTACCTGTACAAAATCACAGTGTTTTCAAGAGAATCATGTTTCACCTGTTTTTATGCAATGTTTTTAATTACAGTCAGTAGCGGAACACATGACAATATATCGCAATTTCTTGAGCGGGATTACTCCAAAAATTAACTAACACACACATACATACATATATATATATATATATATATATATATATATATATATAGGGTGGTCATAAAGAAACTTTGCCGATATATGGACCTCTAGCGGCTGATCCGTTCAACCGATCGAGATGACATTTCAGATGTAGTTATTCAGAGGTATGAGCTCGGGATTCTGTGAACGGCAACCAAGTGGCGCTCACGGTTATGGTTATAGGTACAGAAACTCGAAATTTTTAAATGGCAACACCCATTTTTTTCCCATCGCAAAATGCTCAGCGTATGCGAAAACCCTAAAAGCGTTGGAACGGTACGTGTATCACAAAAAACGGACGCGTTATGAACGCACAAAAAAAAAAACAGCTCTGCTAATGGCTAACAAAAACACGATCAGAGAGCTTTTTATCGGTTTTCTACGCTGAATATCTGGCGAACGGCGTTCTGTGATTGGTTTCTAGCCTCTGTCATATGCAAATTTCCTCCGTGCGCCCCGATCGTGTCCTTGTTGGTCGTTCGCAGAGCTGTTTGTTGTGCGTGCATAATGCGTCCGTTTTTTTGTGATGCACGTACCGTTCCAACGCTTTTTAGGGCTTTCGCATGCACTGAACATTTTGCGCCGGGAAAAAGTGGGCGTTGCCATTTGAAAATTTCGAGTTTCTATACCTATAACCGTAACCGTGAGCGTCACTGTGTTGCCGTTCTCAGAATCCCGAGTTCATACTTCTGAATAACTATATCTGAAATCTCATCTCGATAGGTTAAACGGAACGGCCGCTAGAGGTCCATATATCGGCAAAGTTTCTTTATGACCACCCGGTGTATATATATGTGTGTGTATGTATGTATTTGCTTATATTTATTTTTACAAATGCATGCATATTGATATGAAAGCTTTAAAAGAATGGACACCACTAGATTTAGCCAAAATTAAACATGCCATAACTACTGATAATGAAGGATTTATGATAATTTTTAGAAATTTTTTAATGGGTTGTGTTTTTCTTTTCGCTTTTCATCCTTTGACTTTTCGTTAATCTTTTTGCATTTTACTTCCGAATATATTCTACTAATACTCTTGGTGCACATCGATCAACCTGAGACAACACAAGAACTTAATTGCCATTTTAAACCGTTCTCCTTTTTGATATGCATAAGTGCCAAAAAAAAAAATAAGCTACAGTCTCAATTATCAATAAAAGAGGACCAATAAACGCCATTTCCTTTTAAGCGGAACTTTATTTGGAACTCGCATAGTTTTGAATATGCTAATATTAGGCTTCTGGCAGATCTCGTGCCGTAAATGGCTGAATAGTTTCACTCACTGTCTGCGCATGAAACTGAAGCATTTCTTTCCCCAAAATTTTATCGTATGATAAACGTCTCGTCAGGTTGTGGTCAGTTTTTTCACCTGACACGGAAGTAGTGTCTCTGAGAAAATGTCCATTTATGTACCTCCGTTATTTCCGTGAGCCACATCATGCAATGTTATCGATCCTGAGTTGTAATATATTCATACGGAACGGATTTTCACAAGCGTTTTGATAGCTGAGAATGTCGGACATTTTTATCCACTCTGGTACGTCTTCAAAAAATTTTCAGGAACATATGTTCCCAAGAGTTAAAAAAATAAGATTTTGAAATGTAGAGAGAGAAATTATTATAGTTAGAAACAAAAATTCCTTTCATACCTCTGAAGGATTTAGGAAAAGCACCTGAATTGCATATTTGACACCTGGAAATAAATAATGGAATGTCACATAGTAAATTGTTTTCAATAGGACCATACCTTTACGAGCTAGGACATCGCATGTTCTTATTTCACTAAATTTTAAAATTGAAATACCAATCTTATTTCGATATATATATATATATATATATATATGTGTGTGTGTGTGTGTGTGTGCGTGTGTGTAAGTAATGCCCCATCATCTGTTAATTCTCTACCTTTAATGTCGTCTTTCCCCTTATGCAATTACTTCCGTTTCTGTTTCTGTGGCGCCTAACTGTCGCTTCAGAGGGTCACCCGATGAATGGTCACGTGCACAAGTCAAACTAATATTCCATTGGACGGATAGTAGCGTATTTAGAAATGGGTTTGACCAGAGACTACCATCCCTTATCCCCATTTTTTATGTAAAACATGTAAATAACTTCCAATTTTTATATTTCTTATGAGTATATTAACTACACAGTTAATTATCAGAGTATTGTCTATAATGTGTTCAAGTAAATGAAATTATTATTCCTCTCAACTTATCAGTAGATACTAAGTCTCCTAACCACTCAAGTAAATAACTACTACTATTCAAGACAGCCCCCCCGTAATGTCTTCTTCTGATTCTGGTGACGTTACAACAGATATGTGTGTGTGTGTGTGTGTGTGTGTGTGTGTGTGTGTGTGTGCGATTCTAAGACTGGGTTTATTTACTGGTAATTCAATACAACAAAAGAGGCGAACGATAATGGCATCTCTGTAAAAATACGGTACTCTAAACAGTTATATTAAAATCAGCCACAAGTAACCGAGTTATATACATAATTTTAATTATATTTCATGGGGCTTTTATGAATAAGTTTTGAAGAAAGATAATGAGAGCATCTTAGATAACAAGTACCCATATTTTCAAATTAACCAGATGCATTGCGGTTATAACATACAATCAACGTGAGATCTTTAATGTCTATTTCTGGATCTTTTTTTTATATAATAACTGAAAGAGTTAAACAAAATTTTTTGTCTACTTATTTAATTTTATCAGCATGTGTTTCTACTTTTTCTATACATATTTCAATTTCCAGTTGTTTAAATAGCTAAAAATTCTTAAAAAATTTTACACCTCACTTTAACGCTTCATCGACTCTGGCGCTACAGAAATATTACGCAGATGGAAAAATGAAATCAAATTAAAGAATCATAACAGAGAAATTTATTGCGTCTGAATTCTCACAAAAACTGGATTGAACATCTGGAATAGGCTATGTAAACAAGATCCAAAAATCTACATCTCCTATCAAGTGTAAGAGAAATCGTTTGAATTGCACAGAGTGATTCTTTAAATCGGAATGAGGTTTCATAATGATTCTAGCCATCTCCAGTCCAAATACAGTTACTCCATCACTTATAGCTTAAAATGAGAGAGAGAAAAAAAATTTCACCCACAGCTTGTTAAATAGAGTAGAAATCCGCCAGGGAAAACTCTACCTACTTTTATTTATTTAGTATTTTTTTCTAATTTCCAGGATGAAACATAATTTATTCCTTTTATATTACACTTGCATTCCAGGTCTGAGAAAAAACGAAAAAGGTTGAATGATTTTCCAATGTTTTATTCCGCTTTTGCCATGATTTAGCGATGCTTTTCCTGCTTAATGCGTATTCCGTAATTTAGGATGATTCTTGCATCGGTAGAATACATTCGACGTTGTTTTCTGTCATGTAATCGAACTAATTACACTGCAATTTTGTTATCTTACAATACGTAAAAAGGTAAAGTTAGTTCAGTTTTAGAAATAATTTTTTTATGAATAATTGCAAAATGTCTACATTAGCAAAATTGTCACTATACGAGGCATTATACTGAAGCTTTCTAATTGAATTTCTTTAATAGAATCACTAAAAATTGATTTATTTATTTCATTTTCCATTGCCTTGTATGATGATATACAGAGGCTGTTCGCACATTTTTTAGACGATTTTGGTAAGCGGTAATAAAAAATCGTTTGCTGCAAAAGAAATAATTGCAACTGTACTATGTTTTTAAAAGTCAAAATTATGATCTGCGGCTTGAAAGTTTTGTTTTTATTCAAAATAGCGTTTTTAACAAAACAGTGGTTCGAAGGCTAAATTTATGCTCTTTCCGAAGAGAAATATGCATACTCCGTTATCCAAAAACGATGTGAGAGTCATGGTTTTGTGATATATAAAGCGTCGATAGGTAATATCGTCAACAAGAAAGGAAAAAAAACGTCAAATTGGAGCCTCAAGTGGGACAAAAATTCCAAACAAGTATCCAAGGAAAAAACGGACATCATCGACTATTGCAAAGGTACGTTGTTTAATGTTAAAAGAAAATCCCCCTAGTCAAACGACAGTTGCAAAATCATTAAAATGCTCGGTGTCCACTGTAAACAAAATGATAAACGTTGATTTAAATCTTAAGAAAGCGAAAAAACGCAATGTGCATAGTGTTCTTCCAAATTATATCGCTGAACGCAGGACACGCTGCAGAATTCTATATGAGAAACACTTATCCAAAGAAAAATGGAAAACAATTGTCACAATAGATGAATCATGGGTGTATTTAATCGATTGCAACAAAAAAAGAGCCATTTATTATCATAAAAGGGGAGAAAAAAATTTAAGTACATGGTTCAAAGAATCGAAAGAAAGTTTTTCTAAGGGATTCATGATTGTTGCTGGTTTTTCTTATAATGGCAAGTTAAAATAAAGAGAGTGGAAAAAATGTCAAGATTAACTTCAAATACTATCAGGAACATATTTTATTGCCAATTTTTCTGAATGAAATACCATCGCTTTACCCACAGTGCCATCAATCTGTGAGACTTCATGAGGACAAAGCTAGCAGTCACACATCAAAATCCACTGTAAATTTCCTAAAAGAAATGGAATAAAAAACTGGTATCAAGGCCATACCCTTCACTGATATCCCTACTAAAACTCCCGATGTATCACCTATGGATTTTTGGGCTTTCGGACTTTTAAAATCTGCATTATCCAAACGTCGTCCCAAAACCCTTACAGGACTCTGGAAAGCTGTTCAGGAGGAATGGGATAGAATACCTCTTCTGACACTTCAAAAGGCATTATTATCCTGGAAATTGCGGTGTCGAAAGATAGTTCAGAATAAGGGATGTCAAATAGAACATTTAAAACACAAGAATTTTATGTAATTTAGTTTTGTGAATACAATATACATCGTCTAAAAAATGTGTGAACAGCCTCTGCATATGTATATAATATTATTTTATGTCCATCGATTACTCGATAACCGATAACCGATAACACGGTGGTTCATCCACTACATGTCATGCGTAATTCAAGCTGATATCGATACTGCACTGAAGTGGAGATTAATTTTGAGGTAATTTTTCGAAATATATTTGATGCCATTGGTGTTATTGGAAATTTAACAATAGAAATTAATAATTCTCCATAAGTTTTCATTTCAATCGATTATTAATTGATTTCGTTTAATTGATAATTAATTGAAAGTAAAATCAATAGAGAATTAAATGATTCACCATTATAGTGAGTTACAAAATAAAGTCCAGGTGTTTTTAAAGTCATTTTCAATTGATTTGCTACGTATAAAAAATATTTAAGCAATTACCTTTCATTCCTTAGCTTAATGCCACATTATTTAAAATTAGCACTCGTGTTTCTTTAAAATAAAATAAAATTGGCCGTATGTAAAACATATCTATTAGTCGGCACATGATAGCGATAAAATTTGAAATGATCTTCAACCCAAATGCACCATGAATTGTAATTAAAAATGACTGTAGTTTTCATTAAGCACTATCATGCTTTTACCACCTTTTTAGAACGATTTCTTGATGTAACAATCAAACTTTAAATTTTAATTACTGTTATAAACATGATCAGTAGATAGTATCTCTTCAAACAATCGTGCCGGATAATGGCCAAATGGCTAGAGCGCTGACTTTCGGTACTAGAGTCTGTGGGCTCGAATCCCACTGTTGGCATGGACGTTTGTAACTGTTCGGAATCGGCTTTAAGAAGTAGGTCCCGGGCTAAGTAGCCCTTGTGTAACGAAGAAAAGGACCGTAGTGCTCTAAACCAAACCTTCAAACAATCGCCAAAAACTCGTGCAACCCTAAAATAAACCAAATCGTAACAGATCAGAACTATAGCCAAAAACATACCTGTGAATCTAGTTTTTCACAAAATTTGTCTTACTCTATATCAGTTTTTTTAACTATCTCATTCTTACAGCTATACTATCGTTGTAAACCATTTTTGATGTATTGAATTAACAGACCGGGTTTTAGTAACATGTAAGTAGTAGTAATTACCATTTAAATGTTTGCTTGTTTTTTTTCGTTCGGAAGAGAAAAAATTAAGTTACTATCCCACCTTTACCACCGATGTTGCCACCACAAAACCTTATGAGATGAATGCATCTTTACGGTTCAGTGGTTAGCACTTGTTTGAATGAAGATTAAAAAATAGTGACTTCACTTATACCTCGAAACAAAGATTATACTTTTCCTTCTTAATAAATGCGCGGAAAATCTGGATTACTTCAGGTAATTATACTTATCATAGCTATACTTTTTTATTACTGCACTGAAAATCTTTCAGTCTAGTTTAAGTTTCCTGTATTAATTTGATTGTATGCACTTGAAAGCTTGGAAAGAAGTGCAGAGTGATTATCTAAAGATTAAATTTATGTTTATGATGGGAATTTTAATTTCCCCTGCTCTCATTGGTAACTGTATGTAGCATCTGCTGATTGAATAAATGATTAACATATTTCATGAATAAATTTAAATATCTTCCGTTTCCTTATTAATAACGTTAAGTAATTTAATTTCCTTATTAATTTTAATTACTTGCTGAATAACAGAAATAAAGGAATAAAAATTTACTAAATATTCTATTCATCGAATAATCAGTTATATGTTCCTCAAAATAGAATTCATTATTTTGATTTTATTACTTTCGTTTTATTTTTTGAGTCGTTTATTAAAGAGTGAGAATTTAATTCGACTACAAAACGTACTGAGTCACATATTTTAATCAAAAATACATTTCCATATCAATGCACTCATATAAATAACATATTCGAATACATATCCCATTATGTTCAAGGTGTTAACCAAAAGATAATTTAAAACATCAGTTAGCGAGAAAACAATGAATTTAATGTAACCTTGAAAAAACACATTTACGTAGTATTGAAATGCCTTTATAATGGCGTATAAAACTTTTTAATGTTCCACTGCACAATATATTTCGATAAAAATGCATGATGAAGGTGTTAACCCTTTCATAACCACGGGGGAAGGGAAAAAACTCTAATTGATCTTCAAATAAAATTCGAAAGGTAGAAATTTTTCCACTGCTTTGGAACAATTTTTCTGTGAGATAGATAATCACGGGGATTCAGAAAAACTTCAATATATATAGAGAATTTTCATACATGTAAGTTATGCAGGGTCTGTCTGTATTTGTAAATTACTAAATCTAGTCTAAATAAAACATACATTTTTTAACTGCCTTTTCGACAATAGAATAAAAAGGGAATGATCAGAAATAAAACTTGGTTATATGTTTTCTTTTCTTGTTGTATTTATGGCTAGAAAAATAATTTGTTTAACATTTTTAATACATAAACTTCTTTAAGGTCATCTTTATTGAATCCGTTTTATACATTTCCGACACACAAAGACGTTATTTTATTTAGTATATCTTTCAAAATTAGAATTTCTTTTGTCGTCAAAAACCGTAGAAAGTACTACTTTCTTCCCTCATAAAACGAAAGATTGAAGCTTAAATCGCCGTTTTAACTCGTTCCCATAGCTACAGAGAATACAAACACATATTTAATTCGTCATAGGGAATCCCCATCTTGGATCTTTTGATGGATTGTTGAATAATTGCAACTTAATATCTCATAAGCATGCGAGCTCTCTATTCACGTTATGCTTTGACTGCAACATGTTGCGGCCATTTAGGAGTCTTTCAAGTGATTGGTGTAATATTTGAGGTTTTCAACCGGAGCCACCTGGCCTTAGATTTTCCCCTGATTTTAAAATTTTGTGGTTTTTAAAATTTATCAAAATTCATTTCTATTGAATAAGTTGTTAGGAGTTGTCTCAAAAATAGGACTTTCTCACAACTGCATAACACAATAAATGCAATGATATGGAAGATCTGTGGTTCGAAACCCCACTGTAGGAAACTTTGTCATAGTCACGCCCGATCATTTTCAGACCATCTAGGCAAATATATGATAAATATTTACAGATGGAAAAAATTAACATCACCCTCTTAACAAATAAATAAAATATGCCCGTACTGACATTCTACGCCATCTACAGTTCAAAAGATTCGAAAATGGGGAGTTGCAAAGTGCTCGATATTATTTATTGGCATTATTTAAGACTTTTATTTTCTTACGATTCAAATGTTCTCGTTTTTCTTTATTTCGCGTGATACTTAGCCAAATTTTGCTTGATTAGTATCTCCCGCACAAAAGACAATACAGCTTTTAGTCGCTTGAATTTAGTGTTGCAGCATGAAGTCAGTCTCCATAGATCCAGAACAATTTTGACCCTCTTTAACGGGACGTTACCTGTAAATGCCCGTAACTGCCAACCCAGTACGTTGCATATGTTAGTTACTGTTAGTTACTTAATCTACTTCGTTAACTTTGTGATCCCAAAGTTTCTTTCTCTCTCTGTCTATATATATATATATATATATATATATATATATATATATATATATATATATATATATATATATATATATATATATATATATATATATATATATATATATATATATATAAACAGTTAAACTTCTCTAAACGGGCACCACTCTAAACGGTCATATTTTGTTCAGAATCGAATAAAGACTCCAAAGTTATGGAAGAAACCCCTTTTTGACAGCCATCCCTCTAAACGGCCACTTTTTTTCGGAACTATGAGTGGCCGCCATACAGGAGTTTCACTGTATACACACACACACACACACACACACACACATATATATATAACGTGTGTGTGTGTGTGTACGTACACCTCTGTTTCCCATTATTACACTATTCATCATCGTTGATTTAAATACAAAATGCCATTAAGAACCGCTTAGATGGCGGCTGTGGATCTTTGCTGCGATTTTCAGCAGTCATGTGATAGAACTGTCGGGGCATTGACTCTGTGAATCGTTTGATCGAAATCTGCTGAATCTTTTGCATTTCGATCTCGTCCACTCTCTTCAAAGACACGACAATTTTAAAAATGTCGGACATTTTTTCAAACCTTCGACCATAATCATCCCAAAGATGCCCATCAAAAATAATTTGTTTGATAAAACAGTTTGATATTGAATAGTTATAGATGTATTCTAACCAAAGAAACAATCTTAACCACCAGATAGCCTCCTATGTCAGCATTATCTAACTGATTACCTTTCTTTATCGAAATCTGTTGCAGCTTCGTTCCTTTTTGGTTTTAAAATAAATTAAACTATTGACTATCCTTAGCAGATTATTCCTATTCCCCAAAAGAATAAAAAAATGTTTGAAATGAAATATAAGTTGTCCGAGAGAATATCAACGGAGATAGTGAACAAAGAGAATAAGATTTTTTTTTCTAAACGGAACATTAAAAATCTGTAAGTAGGCTTGATTAGTTTTCAGTGAAATCTTAATAAGTGCATCGGTTTTCATTCCCATATTTGAGGAATTTTAAATAAGTAATAAAATTTTTAAATTAAAAATATTGATTTTATCATTTTGAATGTTTACTGAAAGAAATGGGTGATTTCCTATTACCGTAGGTGGATTATCCGCGCAATCATACTCACACGAAAAGAAAAAGACTTGGAAATGAACTTCTAATTTTTTGAAAGAATGTCAATTTAGGTCATAAATAAAAGAATGTACAAAAGTAATTTTTCAGGAAAAATAATAATTTCATCTAAGTTTAATTTTTAAAGCACCATTTCAATCCCTATATGAAGCTTATTTAAAATTTCTAAATATTTTGTCTTATACGCTATAAAAAGGCATTCATGCATAATCTCAATTTTGTGTTTTTTCTGTGTTCAGCCGTGTTTCGACTAGCAATTGTAATCGATAATACAGTGCATACGTTTTTTTACTATTTAGTCAAGAAAATGATGAATAATTTCCTCTATTCCAACATGCGGAAGGGAACGTGAAGATGTCAAACGCTTTAATGTCTCACATTCCTTTTTGAATATATTGATGTATCACATTCTTTCAAAAACGTATGCGATACATGAAAGGATGATTTTCATCTTATTTCACAAAACATGACTATCTACGTCCTAAACATCGGGTATAACCTTCCTTTAAGGCAGCAAGTACAGCGTAAGAGGATTTCACTAACGACTGAAAACGGCAATTTAAGAAGTTAACCCAGGAAAGCCCACCCACTCGCTTTGTATATATGCACTTACAACTCAGCTTCGGTTCAAATTCGTCTTACAGACCTACCTACCTTCTGCCGAATTCCTTTACACATATTTAAAAAGACGAGACTCTGTTAATCTCTGATTCTGGTGGCTTGAAGACGCGCCGTAGGCCACAAGCTAAAAATCGTCGCAACGCTCTAAATGCCGTCGAATTTCGAGGAAAAGCGGAGTAAAAATAAAAGATGACGTTCCTTGCCTTTTTTTTCTTTTACTTTTTTCTTAATCGTCCTTCCTCTTCAGTTCATTTCTTTCTTGCAAACATTGAAGAGTTTATTTG